>MKEJ01039499.1:0-10574 GCA_001753735.1 Embelia ribes
AAATTAAATTTTAACTTTTATTGAGAATGAAATTTTAATTTTTATATCTTTTTATGATGATTAAAATTATAATCCTTATTTTAAATTTAAAGTTATTTATAAATGATAGAAATATATGAAGTCACTAATATTTTATTTATTTTGGTATAAGTTAGTATTTTTATGATATTTAATATTGATGTTATTTTCTATTTTGAATATTATAGGATTTTGAATATGAGCAAAAACTATAAAATGTACTAAATGTGTCATTTTTCTTAAATTTTGAGGATCAAATTTGTCTATTTTTCAAACTCCAATAACTATTATTATTGTAAGTGAAATTATGGAGTGCAGAAAGAATTATTGTTGAAACTATGAGTATCATTACTATGATTATCTATAGCAATATATTTTAAAATATGATATTTAGGTAAATGGCAATATATATTTTTGTTAAATATGTTTTTATCATTCTTTAATTCAAATTAGTAACTAAAGTAGATGTAATTTTGCAATATGGGAATGATATTTTTGGACTAAAAAATAGAAGAAATATTATAATTTTACACATTTTTAAAATAAAGTTAAATTTAGTCCTATGCAGCTAAAAATTTCATAATTAAAAATTGAACTGCCAACATTATTTATCTTTAAAAAAAATTAAAATATTAGAATTTAGGCGCTGTAACCAAAACATAGATAAATAACGGGGCTAATGGGTGATGTTTGGTAAGCTACAATAAAAAATTGCTGGTAGACGACATAGCTGTGGGGTGAGATAAAATGGAAAAAAAAAAACCCACTTTGTCCCATTTCCTAAAGAATCACTAACAAGAAATACTTTCAGAAGTTCTTGTAAAATAAAACCACTTTCTTCACCCCAACTCCTCAAATCTCTGAACACATTAATGCATACATACACATATACATACAAAATGATGATATCTCACCCCAATCTCACTCTTCAGGTAGGCCTCAATTCTATCTATACCAACCAAATCCCTCACCTTTTCGGCAAAACCCAATTTAGTCCTTGCACAACAGCTCAGGAACACAAGCATCTCTCTGGTGATATTCTAAAACCCTTTAAAGTTTAATTCTTTAGAACAATATTTTGGATTTTGTAGCTGGGTTTTGCTTCAAACCTAAGTCACCAGTTAGCAGAGTCAGAGCAGGAGCGGGAGAGCGTCAGCCTATAGTTCAAAAACTTGTGAGTGAGGGAGCGAGTATTGGGAGCGGTAGCGTCACCTATACACAAAGGATTGGGAGACTTAGCTACAAACACAAAGGATGGAATTTAGAAATGTTGAAATGTTCTAAAATCCTTATAAGTAATTTTTTTACAATATTATTTTGGATTTTGTAGCTTTGTTTTGATTCAAGCAATGGTTTGACTTTTGAAATGTTGATTTTTAAAAAAATTTTGATTTTCATTTAAGTTCTGCTTTAGTTTTGGCTGAGTTTTGAACTGTGTAAGGAATGAGTGATTTAAAGGTTAAGGGTTGACTTTGAAAATGTTAAATCTTGTCATTGTTGTTTTTTATGTTTTAGTGTCTGTTGTAGTTTTTGCTGATTTTAGAACTGAAAGAGTGTGACTGATCAAAATCGTAAGATTGATGACTTTTTTATACTGTCCTCATTTTTTTGGAGCTAAATTTGATGTTGTAACTGATTTTAGTGCTGAAAAAAGTGCAATTTTTTGAAATCACCATTTCTTTCATACTGATTCATCTTTGTTTTTATTTAATTTTCCAATGGGGAAAAATATTTGAGTTCATAGAAGTTTTAAAGAAATATCAATACGAGTTTCCAGAAAGAAACGCAGTGGATATGATTTCGTGATCAGACGAGAGTGACTCTTTGTGTGTGAATCTTCCAGGGGCTCAAATTTCTAGCTGCTCGAGATATTGTGATTTGGGATTAGGGTTGTCTAGTCCTCAGTGTTGCAGACATTATCGAACAATAAGATTAGGCAAATTTGGAACGAGAAATCAAAAGCAAAAGCGTTTGGTGAAATCGGTTTTGAGTGTTGATAGGGAATTGGAGAGTGATGGGAGTGGTAAAGTGGACAAGAAAAGCTTTTATGATGCAATTGTTATTGGATCTGGGATTGGCGGTTTGGTCGCGGGGACTCAGCTGGCTGTGAAGGGAGCTAAGGTTTTGGTACTCGAGAAGTACGTGATTCCTGGTGGAAGTTCTGGGTTTTATGAAAGAGAAGGTTATGTATTCGATGTTGGATCATCTGTGATGTTCGGTTTCAGTGATAAGGTACTAATTATCATTGCCTTAAATATGCTTTTTATGTACATATCTTGGTATAAGTATGCAGATACAATTGATGTTATCATGTTTGGCTTTAGTTTTCCCGATAATTCCTACCACTTTGTTGTGAATAAGATGTATCAAACGTTAGTTTGTGCGTTTAAGCTTTAAATACTCTTTTCAATTAACCGTGCATTATCAAAACTTTGTTGTCGGGATTGGTTACGGTAAGTGTCCTTTTGAAACCAGAATTAGATTAGGTGAATCATTTGTTCAGAATTGGTCCGGAAACAAGTTTAGAATAAGTTATTTGAAAAAACTTATGCCAGAAAATATCTTGCAAGCATATTGGTTTTAGGTACATACACAAAATTAATTTCGATAGTTATGGAGACAATATTTTAGTTTCCTATGGAAAATAGAGAAAAACATTAGTGTTTGGTGTTTGTCTATTATTTTCAACTTGGAGACAGCAAAGTGAGAATGGAAACCAAATCCACGGACCTTTGCTTTTTGGCTTCTCTTATTGTATTTATTGATTCCAAGATAGAAATGCCGCCATAAATTTGTTAGATTTGGAGAAAAAAAATATTATCACAATCAATTTAATTATGTTTTGCAGATTCTCTATACCGAGTTATTTTGCATAAAGCTTTTTCTTTACCAACATGTTTCATCTATATAGTTCTAGAACGAGTGGAAAGGTATTTTTCAAAATTGTTGCCAAATGCATCATTTGATGTCGCCTTGGGTTGAACAAGACTAAAGTGTGTTTGGACAATTTTTTTTCAGGGAAATTTAAATTTGATAACACAAGCTCTGGCAGCAGTTGGCTGTATGATGGAATCAATACCTGATCCAACCACTGTTCATTTTCATCTTCCTAATAATCTCTCGGTTCAAGTTCACAAGGAGTACAGCGAATTTATCTCGGAACTTATCAGCAAATTCCCCCATGAAAAGCAAGGGATTCTGAAATTTTATGGTGTATGTTGGAAGGTCTGTTTTAACTGAGGTGACTGCAACTTCCTCCAGTTGATCACTTCGGATGCAAATTTAATTTTTAAAATAATTTGTGTTTGTTTATGTAGTAGATTTTCAACGCCTTGAACTCATTGGAATTGAAATCACTCGAGGAACCTATCTACCTTTTTGGACAGTTTTTTAAGAAGCCCATCGAGTGTTTGACTCTTGGTAAAAAATTTCTACTTGTTCAATTATGCATTTTTATTTAAAGTGCTTCATCGTGAATGACTTAAAGTACCGAAAAATGATCAATTACATTATCATTGTGAACCTCTTTCACTCTCTTTCTGTAGCCTATTATTTGCCACAAAATGCTGGGAACATAGCTCGGAAATTTATAAAGGATCCCAATCTGTTATCCTTCATAGATGCTGAGGTGCGCTATCGTTATTTGGTCTCTATGTTTGAAAAATATATCCCATAAATATAGTTTCAAATTTGATTTGTCTCCACTTAATCTAACAAGCATGTGTTTGTTCATCTTGCGTGCAGTGTTTTATAGTTAGTACGGTTAATGCTTTACAAACACCAATGATCAATGCCAGCATGGTAATTTTTTCCTAACTATGTTTTTTCTTATTTTTATACTTGTTTCTATTTCGATTTCCTTTTATGGTATATTCTTTCCTTTAGGTTCTCTGTGACAGGCATTATGGGGGCATAAACTATCCCGTTGGTGGAGTTGGGAGGATTGCCAAGTCCTTAGCTAAAGGATTGGTTGATAAGGGTAGCGAAATACTTTACAAGGCAAATGTGAAGAATATTATTGTTGAAAATGGGAAAGCTGTGAGTACCTATTGAATGTAAAATAGTTAATATTATAGTCAATGTATCGTTGGATGTGTAGTTAAAAGATATGAATTTATTTCTGATGTTATCGGTATGGCTTTTCTAGGTAGGGGTGAGGCTGTCGGATGGAAGACAATTTTTTGCAAAAACCATAGTATCAAATGCTACAAGATGGGATACATTTGGTTAGTTCATCCACAAAATCAAGATCATCGTGACCTATATTGAATAATGGTCTCGTTTGTTGATTGAAGAAAAAAAGAGTGTGTGGTTGAATTATCAAAATTTTCTGCTTTTACCATCGTTCTCATTTCAAACTGGCTTCTGACTGAAAACAGTGAAACTTTTTAACTCTCTATTTGATTTCGTGTTACTCCAATTTGGGTACCAAACCTAATGGAAACAACTTCTTCACAGGTTTCTAAAACCAGAGAATTTTTCAGTCCAAATATGTTCTTGGAATCAAGTTTCCGTGCATGTTTACTGCAGTATATCTGTTTTCAAACTAGTTAGTGGTTTTCAAGAACATAGCCAAATGAAACCTAAACCTCGATTGAGATTTCCAACTATTTTCTACTGATTTTTCATTTTCTTTCGGCCCTTTTGAGTATAGACCCGATCTTCTTCTTCTGCCTTTTTTTTTTCTTATATATAAAATACAGGAAAGCTTCTAAAACAAGAAGATGTACCCAAAGAAGAAGAAAATTTCCAAAAACTCTATGTGAAGGCCCCATCTTTTCTTTCCATTCACATGGGGGTTAAAGCTGATGTTTTGCCACCAGATACAGATTGTCATCATTTTGTTCTTGAGGTACTTTGACCCTGCAGAAAACTCGTTTGTCTGTTAATACAATTGAATTACTCTTCACAGTCTGATAGTTATTGTTTTTTTATGATCCTAAGGATGACTGGGGAAATTTAGAGAAGCCATATGGAAGTATTTTTTTGAGTATTCCAACAGTTCTTGATTCATCAGTAGCCCCCGAGGGTCGCCATATTCTTCACATATTTACTACTTCATCAATAGAAGATTGGGAGGTAAGCATTGAGAAGGATTTTTCTCGGATTTTTCTCTTTTTTGGTTGTGTCATATTATAGTGAATAATTTGGAGCTAGTACCTTGATATTTTATTTAAGAAAGCTAATCGGCTGTTTCTATTTTAGGGGCTATCTTTGGAAGAATATGAAGCCAAAAAAGAACAAGTGGCTGATGAAATCATTAGCAGATTGGAAAAGAAGCTATTTCCTTCGCTCAAGTCTTCTATTGTTTTTAGGGAGGTACTGTTCACATCTATGCAGGCTTTAATTACCTATTTGGTATAATTTCGAGATAAATTTTAATTTTAGTTTTTAGTCATAAAGATGAGAGAAATTTATAGCAATGATTTGCTTTTTGTATGTTGAAGTTATCAAAGAGAATTTTGTTTGACTTGTAGTGCTTCTTTTGAGATGTTTCCGTTTTTCTTATGGCTACATTTCGCCAAACGGATCCTAAACCTTCAACAAAAGAATGGATTTTGTAAATTTTTTGAGCATCTTTTACGGTTGCCCTTGTTCCAGGTGGGGACACCAAAAACACACCGGAGGTACTTGGCTCGTGTCAATGGTACCTATGGACCAATGCCGCGTGGCATTCCAAAGGGCTTACTTGGAATGCCATTCAACACCACTGTAAGTGTAATTAAAAGCTACTTTTCTGCTATATTTTCCCTTTCCTTCCTCCTTATTTTTTTCATCTATATTTTTGAAATGCCTCCACATTATTGATTTGATTGGACCTATTTTAATGGAACTTTCAGGCAGTAAATGGCTTGTATTGTGTGGGTGATAGTTGTTTTCCAGGACAAGGTGTCATTGCGGTAGCTTTCTCAGGGGTAATGTGTGCTCATCGTGTTGCTGCTGACATAGGTGAGAATGATAATTCCAAATTTTATTTTCCCTGTCGTACGTTATATATAAACAAATTTGCTCTTAATTGATGGTTATTGTCAAGTTCTAATCTTGTTTCTACTTTGAAAAAGGTTTGGGATGTTTGGTTATTTTTCTGGAACCAAAACAATTGTGGAAAATAGTGGATCGATTCCGAAAAGTTCTTTAAATATTTTGTTTTCTGAAAACAGCCAATTTTAGGAACCTGGATTATGTTTTGTAGTTCTGAAGACATTCCCGTCCAAAAAAAAGGAAGAAATACATTGGTTGGTTTGGAATCCCACTGTTCCGGTGTCGAAGCAACTGAAACTGACACCCAGAAAAATAAAGAAATAAATAATTTTCTGATTACCAGACTAAATTTCCCCTTTTCTCTCTTCTTAGGGCTTGAGAAGAATTCTCCAATACTGGATTCTGCTCTTCTTCGACTACTCGGTTGGCTAAGGACATTGGCGTAATTTCCTTTGCCACGACCCCATCGCGTGCAAGGGAAACATTTACCTCCTCTAACTTGACGTGTGAAGTTGGTTCAACAGCCACCAAATACTGGCAAGAAATACACTTCAGAGTAGTACTTAAAACTCAAGTTTTGTTTTTTTTTTTCAGTTTTTCAAACCAAATATACAATGTAATATAATAAGTTGCATTTTCGAAATATATAATAAGTTGCATTTTCGAATCAAACCTTCATTGTTTGATATGATATGCAATTTTGTAGTAGTCATTTGATGTGCTCTTTCTAAATAAAAAGTTGCGCAATGACTCCTTACTTACACCGTATTCCACATTCTTAGGAAATAAAAAAGTAAAAATCGCAACTTGAGCTCTATTTTCAGGTCTTCCCAAGTGTTGATGCGACACAAGTGCACAACCCTTATCGGATCTCATCAAATTTGGTTCGCCACCATAACTAAACTTGATCTCACTACCCAAGAACATGGTGGAAATCAACACCCTCCGAAAGTCTTGGATTCTCGCAGGACAAAACTATTGTAGAATGTCTTGAGAGAGAATTTTCAATGGCATCTTGTGCGCCATTGTAGGCCTTGCGTTCTGACATACACGATCAGATCGTCTCTGTTACTACTGTAAATATGGGTTCTGATGCTAGTGCTTTTACCCTCATTGCTACCCCTCCAGCAGCCATGGTGTAAGAGCCATTGTTTTGGTCCTCCAAGTCCTTCAAAATAGCTAGCATTTCAACTTGTTTCTTCAAACTGTTCAACATGATCTTTCAATATTTGAATCTTTGCTAGTTTTGTTCACCATTTTTCACATCTTCAAAATGCCAACGGTAACTTGTATAATTCAAATAGATATTTAGTCCTTAGTGATATGGGATGGGACAAGACATTATGTTTGTTTGGATGCAATATATAAACTCTAGATTTTCAATTTATTTAAAAGTTAAACACTGTTTGACTGTTCAATTTTTAAGCTGATTTTATTTATTGTTTTGAATGAATGATAGCAATAGTTCCCATAGTTTGAGTGAAAATTCAACTTGGTCCCGTAGGTAGGATTGCAACACAATTATTTCCTCTAGTTTGAATAAGATAAAGCGGTGGTCTCTAATTTAAGAAAGATGTTTGAAGAGTATTTGTTAATGTTATGAATCCTCGTATTTTATTTGTATTACTTGTATGGCATGATTGTAAAGCATTTAATTTATAGAGAAAGTTGTTTTTCAAATTTTTGTCCTCTACGTACCCCTGCGAAAGAAAAAGTACGTCAAAAAAGTTACGGCCGTCCAAATTAGGGACCACTGTCGTATCAAACTAGAGTGACCAATAGTGTTGCATTCGAAAATACAGGGACCAAATTGAATTTTTACTCAAATAAATTGTGAAATGTGTTAATAATTATTAAGTGTAGTGCCAATAGTAATTTAAATAAAAAATTAAATGGGATGTCAAAAGTAAAATAGTGGGTACCAATAGAATTACTCTTTTGCTATAATTTACTATTGTTTCTGTCTAAATAAGTCGAACAGTTTAAATTGGATACTTTTAATATTTTTTTATTAAAAAATAAATTAATTTATTTACTTAAAAAATACAACCGAATGAATCCAATTAATCAACCATTATGTTTGCCTTTTATAGTTTGCATCTCATTTCAAATGGACCATTTTATTTATTTAAATTTATCCCTATCGTCATAATCTCCTTTTGGCCTGTATCCTATATTTTATTTATTCTGATTTGACCCCTATACTTTTTATATCGTTCCAATTTACCCCATATTTATTTTCTCGTTTCAATATACACCCATCGCAAAACTTCAAGGCTTCCCATCACAGGGAGGGAAATTGAAAACATTTAAACACTCTCTCTCTCTCTCTCTCTCTCTCCTCCTTTCTGCCCAGATTCTCCCCGAGCATATCGTCAAAGCAGACTCGGGTTAGAGATTACGGCACCGATCTCTTCTAGGGTTTCACTTCGAAGCAGATTTACTCGGAGAGGTCAGCTTTTTTTGGAATTAGTTTTGTTTTCAATCTGATGTTTTCTTCTGGCTGTTTTTCTTAAGTTGCTTAATTATATTAGGTGAAGAGCTGTTCGATTTTGTTTCCTGATTAATAAGATTTTTAATTAAAAAAGGGTTAATTCAGTACCACTGATGTATGCAGAGAAATTAAAATATTATTATAACGAAGCCAACGGGGTTTGACTGAGTTGGCAAGAGTAGATTATTTCATTCAAAAAACACCAATGTTCGGTTACGTCTGCCGAAAATTCCCAAAGTTGGGTAGTCTGTAAGTTCCGTTATAAGCCCTCATAAATGTCGCTCCATGCCCTGATCTTCTTCTGATGTTGCTGGGTTGCAAAAAATAATATTAAGCAGAAAAAAGACACCAATTTTAATGTAGTTCGGCCAATTATGGCTACGTTTACAGATATGAGATAAAATTTTATTAAATCTCTCGGAGAGGGATACAAAAAATTATCACAATTTTGTAACTACCCTCACAATTCTCAACAATAGCTATTTTTGATTTTTGGCGTGTTTTAAATAACAAAAATATCACCTATTTATACTAGAGAAAGGGGCATGAATCATGCCAAAACCATCATAATCATAAAGCCAACAAACCCAACAACTATTAGGTTGATTAGGTGTGAAATAATGAAGTCCATCAAAATTTTCCCGACATGAGGCATTTGCAATTGGTAGGACAAATAGTCGTGTTAGGGGATATGAAAAAGGTGCAGTTGGGTTAGGAAAGTCTTACGCAGTTGGTTCTGGCGAGGTAGCTTTCCCCTTGGTATGTGATTGAATTTGTTTAGCTACAAATTCATCCATATATGGGTTGGCTTTCTTCATAGCTTTTTGGCCTTTCTTCCTTGTTCATTTTTGTGCATCATCTTCCTTAGTTGTTCTATTTGCTACCTTGTAAATTATTTTTTTTTTTGTGCTCATTCGGTCGTATCTTTGGGCCTAAAAGCTTGATTTTTTAAGGTTAAGAGAACTTGGGATTTCCATCTGGGCGTGAGAGGATGTGGTGGTGTCCATTTACTCTATATAGGTGTCCGTTTATTATTTTCTCAATGGATGCCGTGTTGTGGGGTTGTTTAGTAAATTTTAAATCTTACTCGTAACATCTATAAAAGTTTCAGAGGTTGAGAGAGGAAGGGGAAGGGGAAGGGGAAGGGGAAGGAGAAGGGGAAGAGGGGTAAGGGTGTTCATGGACTTACCCCCTGCGTAGTGGTTGCTAGTCTTAACTAAGAAAATACATTAGCAGTTGTGAGGGAAGAAGTGTAAGAGCGGGGTTGTTTTACAGATAGTTAACGTTAATAAATTATTGTCTTTCTTAAGTCGCATAAGAGCAAGGAATTAGTTTTGTAACATGTGACGTTCAGATGATGATAGCTTGGATGTGTTTCATTTTCCTCTTTGTGAATATATTCGTCTCCAGTTGCTAACAGTCTTTTTCCATTCCGATTACAGGACCGATCTTGGACTAGGTCCAACAATGCCTGGTATGTTTACTAAACTTTGCTACCTTTATGCATTTCCATTTCCATTTAGTAAATGGGATTGCGGATGTGATTGTTGGGGTGCAAAAATAATACTAAGCAAAAATAGACACCAATATTTATGTGATTTGGCTAAATGTGCCTACGTCCACGGAGAGGAGATAGATTTTTATTAAAAAATCAATCAAAAAGATATATAAAAACTCACAAAAGTTTTGTACACTCGCAACGTTTTTTTCTCTCTGCTTTTCTATTTTTGGTGTAAATTTTACAGTATGCAAGCATGTATATTTATGCTACAAAAGTGGGCATGTTTCATGCCCATTCCATCATCATCAACCTCATGTGAAAGCTCTACCAAAATTCAAGTATGACAAGCCTCTAAAATAGACTTTGAGCACCTCCAATCTTGAAAAAATGAGCTGCAATGGTATGAACATAGGGGCCTTGAAAAGGACCATCAATTCTCTTCCTTTACACCTAGAGAGGGAAAACCTATAATATTGATCAGTTGGAGAAGTCCATCCCAGCTATATCCTTACATAGCTCAAGTTTCTCATGAGTGACTACCTTCGTCAACATGTTGGTTGCATTATCCTTGGTATGAAT
>MKEJ01039503.1:2385-13492 GCA_001753735.1 Embelia ribes
TAATTTTATATACTATATGATCAATCAATAGTTCCTCGTCTAATTTTCTGAACCTGAAATATATTTTGGTGTAATATGTTTTGATAGATATAAAAGGTGATAAATTATTATTTTCTTTTTGTAAATTCATTTGTTAATGAGAAAAAGTTTCACCACAGACAATATATATTGACTTAAAAATGAAGAAGAAGATAGTGTATATATTATTGTATTGTGTCATAGATGAAATACTATACCGATAATTTTGTATACATATGTACTCATGATATTTTTTGGTACCAAAAAGTAACACAATAGAAGCAACTAACAAAAATTTAAGTTTCTGTTATTCATGTATTTATACACGTAATAATTAGAATGATTAATAATTCTCATACAATCATTCTAATTACATATATGATGTTGTTAAAATTATTTTCATAAATAATTAATTACAAAAAAAAAACATAGTGCCTAATGTTGTGGTTTGGAGTTAGGTTTCCATTAAGAGCTAATACTTTTGATAAATAAATTTTTAAATCAATCAATTAAAACTAAAAAATAATAATTTTTTGCTAACAAATTGTATTTATGAACTTTAATCATTATTTGTATTGTTGGATCATTGATAAATGCTTATTCTTATCTTGTATGATTGGTGATTATGTGTATATTAATGTAGAAATACATATAAAAAATAGCTTAAAACTTAGAAAAGGGCTTGCTTGACTTGGATCTTACAGATTATAACTTTCAATTAATAATGAGATTCAATTTAAATTGTTATACTTTCTACTAGTAATTATTAAAAAAAGTATGCATGAACTTAATATATTTCATCATTTGGGCTTGAGGACTATTATAAACAGATAATTGGGCCAGGCCCATTTTTATGAATAAAAAAAGAAGTAATTCATAGCCCTAAAAGCACAAACTGTATTAAAACATTTCTTGCCATTCAATTCAAGCTCAATACATATAAATATACATACATACATACATACATATATATATATATATATACATATATTTTAGTGCAAACACGGGCGAAAGAATGGAGTTCATAGCTGAAGAAGGCAAACACCTTGACGGAGACTCTTCCACTCTGATTCTGGTAATTTTCTCTTTTTTTTTTTTCAATTTCTCCACGAATTTAACTTTAATTTGTTGTTCTCTGTTTTAATTTATCAATTGGGAAATTAGGAACAGAAATGTTCGGTGTTTCGCTTTTTAGAAATCGTAGGAGAATTTCTAGAGGAGAAAATTTTGGATTCAGAATTGTTCTGTTAAAATGTTATTATCCAGTTGAAATTATAAGCCCTTTGTTATATTTAGAAGAAAATATAATTTTATATTGTATGATATGAGATATGATTTTCCAATAATTTTAAG
The DNA here is from genome assembly GCA_001753735.1 of Embelia ribes. Taxonomy (NCBI): domain Eukaryota; kingdom Viridiplantae; phylum Streptophyta; class Magnoliopsida; order Ericales; family Primulaceae; genus Embelia; species Embelia ribes. The sequence goes on from MKEJ01039503.1 coordinate 3,757, forward strand.
CAATTGTATGGAAAGACTGTTGTATATAATTTCTAAAGTAGTATGGCTTTGTGTAGAGTCAGGTTTAGAAATTAAATGAGAAAGGCAGGGTCAATGCTCTAACTTTTGGGTTTTTCAAATTGAACTTCCAATTTTATTTTATTTTTTGAAATTTGTAGCCAGCTCTGTCGATTGGGAATGTGGGTCAGCTTGCGGTGGATTTGTTGGTATGTTCAACGAGGGGAGAGAGAATCGGGTATCTGGATGACCCAAATGTTCTTCCTTGCGTTGGCAATGATGCTTACGTGGCCTATTCGCAGGGAGAACTTGCTCTCCCACTTGAAGGTCTTTTTCTTTGAATTAATTTATGGAAAAATAAAACTTGATATTCTGACCTTTTCTTGAGTTTCCAGAGTGTTTAATAATGAATTAAGGAGTGATATACGTACAGAACATAATGCACTGAAATTATACAATGCTATGTGGTTACGTCAACCGAGGGTGTTTGTACAGTTTTGATACATGATCGTTGAGTGAATCATATTCCTTATGAAAAGAGTTGCTTGGGTAATAATAGTTTCTGTATTTTATGATATTAGGGACAGCATGGTTATTGCATCACATGAGACAATGTATTGTTTGCGAATTGTGCTGTAGTGATAATGTTGATATAGTATAGATTGAGATACGGTATATGTATTTGCATTGCCGTGCTGTGCTGCTGTAAATTAATTGATTAATTAGCTTGAATGAGTTAATTGTAAGCACAAAGCTATTGTTGTGCTTATATGGCATTAGTTGTTCGGTATTATGTGATTTGGGACACTTTTACAATGTGATAAAATGGCGTTTGAGATTTGAAGTGATAGGCTCACAAACTTGTGTGTTTCGCATTATCCGTGTATTTGCTGATAGATTGATTGTTGATTTATATGATATTAAATGGTGAAATGTAGGTTTTGGTAACTTGAAAGTTAGTTGATTGTTAGCAGAAAGCTTATTTTCGTTCATTTCCTTCTTAGCTACAGTATGTTTTAGTTGTCTTGTTTACTTATTGCAGCTTATGGGTTGTCTTCTAACAAATTGACATTTGTTCAACAAAGATCTCCGGTTGTGAAGGTAAATTTTGAACTTCCTTATTCCCTGGGTTATGGCCTTTATGGTTCTTTAATGAATCGCTCTGTGAATATGCATATTGTGTTAAATAGGGGACGATGGTTGAATTTGCAAAGAACTCCGCTGATTTTGCTGCTGCTAGTGGAAAGAAGCACATTGTTGTGCTTTCTAGCTTAGATTTTGGAAGATGGAGGACAATTGACATGTCTAGGTACTACTTAGAGTCTTAGACATATGTTTGTCTTTAAATTTGTTGGATAAAATGTACATATATAGATATATTGGAAGATGAAGAACAATAGGCATGTCAGGGTATTGGGACCTTATTTGTTTACTTAAAATTGTCGCTGCTATTTAACATAATGGAAATTGATGTTTTCAGATTCTTTGGCTAGATACTTGCTTCCAATGATAAATACATGTACATATAATGACATTAATTTGATAACTTGGTGATTTGTTTCAGTGGATTGCAGATTTATTACCTGTCCAGTGCAAGTGCGGATGGAACAGATGTTGAATGTGATAGACTTGGGTTTAAAAAGCTTCAAGAATATAATCCAGCTCAGAGGGGGTGGAGCTATCTTACTGCTTTAGCCGAAGGAAATGCTGAGCTGGACGATGATTTGCCATTCGAGGATGACGAATTGGGAGACGAAGATTACTTCCCGAGCTTGCCTTTTGCCGCACTTTTTTCATGCTTTAAGGTGCACTTGTGGAACTTAATATTTAAGTTTTTATGACTTGCTTTTTTCGGTACATCATTTTATGTTAACATATTTGGCAACTCTATATGCACGTCCACCCCACACATATATAAGAAGTACCATCGCGATGATGTGTTAATGGCATTTTGCTACACACAAAATATTATAGTTGGGGTTTCCCTTCCCGTTGATTTAATAACTCACTTTTAGAATTCAATATAAGATTCTTCGTTATTTTTCTGTTTGAGGAGCATTTCATATTGTTTCTCTGATAGAGCCTGCATATCATTGTTCTCTCCATCAGAGGGGCTGTGCCGAAAATATGTTCTTACACAAGTTTTTTGATGATTTGACTTAGGCCAAAGGTTTGAAGGTCACTTGCTTATTATGTTACTGCTCAGAAGGGGATAATATACCAGAGGCATTCCACCTTGCTGAGGGTGCAAGCAAACTTTTGGGTCTAAATCCTGACAATTTTGATGGTAAGCTTAGGTCTGAACACTGATATTTTCATGAATTTAATTTTCCTCCGCCGAAAGTGTTACTTTTACCAATGGGGCTTGGATGCACAGCACGTGTGCATCTGTTGTCGTTCCACATGTATTTGTGTAAACATGTTATGCATCCAACCCCGCTGACGTAAAAAGCTCTATACTTATAGTGGGGGAAATTTTCACTCTGTTTTCATGGTTGTGCATAAGAGAAAAAAAAAATCAAGAAGAAAATTTATGATATTAAAGATCTAGTAGTAATTTGACACAACTAACAGACTTTTATGCTTGAATTCATGACTGGGTACTTGTATATATGTTCGCCAACCCTTAAATTTCCATTAACCCTCATAGTTTTGGTGATTCTCTTGCTGACGGTATCTTATTTTCTTTTGGGCAGGGAATGGTGGCAAATGGATTATCCCTTATTCTTGGCAGAGTGTGTATGGGCCACCTCCAGATATGTCCCTCTTTTAGGCTGCTGCACCTAAGATGTATTTGTTTTAGCTAAAAAAGATTACTTTTTGTTGTAGGGAGTAACGGCTTGTGTATTTTATATAACCATCCTGGGCTCTTTTAGATGTTGGATTTTCTATGTGAAATGCAAAGATATGAATTTGGCTGTCTCTCCCTCTCTCCTAAATACGTGAGATATTTCTTGCTACACCATTGGTTGTTGAATGTCGATTCAGTTGTAATGTTGTGCACTCGCTGCTGACCATAGTATTGGTCTAATTTGTGAAATTGCTTTTTGTGGGCAGTGGTAGTGGATTTTTCATTGCCCTCCATTCGTATGGTGTTCTTATTTTTTGCCAGGTTTGAATTTAGCTGTTTCAGCTTTAGCCGATGCTTATGTCATTGTGAGGGAGCACAAACATCACTGACAAATCTCGTGATGTGTCTCTGGTTCACCAAGTCAACGAGGTAGTGCAGTTCACGTCACATGAGTCACCAGCTAAGTCTCCCGTACATACTGTGGTTGCTGGGAGTGCTTAAAAACATCATACGTTCTCAGTCTATAATCCACAAACCAAATGATATTTATTATTAATCAGGTAAGTTTCTTGTTCTCATTTACTAACCCTGTTTCCATCTGGAAATATGGTATGCTTTCTGCCAATTCATTGTTCCTCCTGTTTTTCTATATCTCCGCGTCTTTTACGAATTAAACTTAAATTTATCCTATGCCTGGCTTTGTTCTTGTCCTGCTAGCCCGGGTCTTCAGGCCTCATAGTATCCTTTCCCATCCCTGATTGGGAGGTTGTGGGATCGAATGTAGGCATTTTACCTATTTATTATTCACCAATTGCCTAGCAAATGAAGGTGGAGAAAATGGATTCACGATCGCTGAACTTGATTATTTTGCATCATAGATCTGATCATCCAAGGCAATTATACATCTTGTATTTGCATCGAACAGAGGAAGCTACGAACTGAGCTATGCATAGATTACTAATTTTAGATAAATAAAATGATAAACTCTTTACTTATCATCCAAGATTACAAAAGCCTAAATATATAGGCGCAGATGTCTCCACGAAAATAGGAAAGTGATCAATCACAGAACAGTAAAAATTACATCCTAACAATATTTGACTAGCGCTAGATCATAAGGTAATCTTTCCTATGTGTTGTTCAAAATCAAAAGAACTTTGGTTAATCTTCTATATTTCAGTAATGCCCACAAACCTGGTCCTCCATATCATTCTTACACACACTCAATTGATACATGTAAGCTATACAAGACATCCGACCCATGCACTGAAAAAATGACGAAGGAATTGTTAAGTGCAATCCGCTCAGTTGTTAACACCTTTCGCCTGGAATTTCTAGATTATTTGCAGTCACAGCTATCAGTAGCATAAAATCCCACAATTTGCTTTTATTTACTGTCCAAATTAGCACGGGTCTCGCTCCGATAAATTAGAATATAATTTAAGCTACTTGTATGTGATTCCTAGCCATTTCTATGTTCTTTTTACCTCATAAAATAGCAACTTCATTTTAGGATTAAATGTTTTTGTTCAAGTTAATTGGCTGCTAGAGTTTCTTTCAAAGCATTATTATCTCTCTTCCCATTAATTATGCATATCTGTGACTATAGTCTTCTTAAATGAGAGCAATAGCTATACCTGTAATGCTATCTTCCAAATCATGGTAAAATGTTTTCTATGCTATTGTTGAATACCGTTGAGAATTATCAATTGTAATAGAGGTTTCAAGTGGAAGATGCATAATGTGTAGATATACAATGCACCCTTAGAAATGTATATTTTACTAGTCTGTTGTTCATCACTGAAGTGAGCCAACATGCTAACTTTTCTTCGGAAAGTTCGCCTGTGTCATCTTCTGGATGCCACTTCATGTGTTATATTTTGAGCCAACAAGTGGAAAGCAATCTTTTTAATTGGGTAACGACAAGACTTGAACCTAAGAGGCCCCTGCCGGCTCTGCTCCCTTGTTTAATCTTATGTTACCATCTCACCTAAAATCTTAAACTAATAATATAGCCGTACATGTGTGCTTACTCATATCTGCTCGTAAGTAGTGAGAAATGTATGCACCAATATCAGCGTTCTAGGCGAAAAGATTCATCTTGGTTTGCTCACTTTGTGCAAGATGGAAAGAGAAGGATCCTTTTTTCACATGTTGAAGAATCAATACAGAAGCCTAGAAAGTCAAAATGAACAAACTTACACCAATTGTTTATTGTTACCCACTTTAGTTTCCTATGCCAAAACTTTAGATTAATGTTTCTGTTCTCGTAAGCTGCAATCTACAATTTCTTTATAAGTTACAGGTTGACCTTACAATGATTTTACAATAGAAGAAACCTGTGATATCACCGAGAACCAAGCATTTAGATTTCTAAAACATGGCACTAATTCTAATGGCATTGAAGTTTGTTTTGTTTTTGGTAGTTTCTCAATAGTCACATTGTTTAATGAAAATTTTCTAGTTATTAATGGGTCTACTAGCATGTTTGTCAGTCTCCTTTGAAAATTGATACATGACTTGCTTAAAATCATAGGCTGTTCTTTTTGTTTTCTACTCTATATTGAAATTGAAGTGACGAAATAAATTACCCGAGGCCTAAAGGTATAGGTAGTCTCGAGAGAGTCTCATGGGACATCGGATTTATCTGCTCCTCTGATTAACGTATCGATCACAGCACTTAGAGGATTAATTTTCGAGTGTTCTTGTTGAGGGAGTAGTAAGATACTAAGATACTTCATACAACTACATTTTCCTCTTAAAACTCTTAATACCGAATTATTTTCAATATTTTGAAGTGTCTGTGATCTTACCAAGATGAACATGTCTTCTTTTTGTTGGATGGATGGTGCATCTATCCCAGGAAAAAGGCTATAATCGTTTCTTATCAAATTGTGAGGTGTAAAACAATATGTATATCATATTTGACAAAAAAGGGAATGCTGTTTTATCTGAATATTTATACAATATTATCACTGTGATGATGTGTGTCATTTTTGATAATCATGTACGATTTTTCAGTGCTAACGAGCTGATAGCAAGGGCGGAGCCAGAAATCTAAACTAAATATTTTAGAAATTATTATTTGGGTACTAAAAAATTGTCATGGGGGAGCTAAAGCTACATTCAAAAAAAATTATTTTTCTCTATGACCAGTAGGCCAATGGCATATTATTCTATATGATCAACAGGCACATTAAAATTATTAGAATTTTTGTAAAACATAGCTACTAAATAGGACTTAAAAGCCAGTCATTTTCATATCAATGCATGCATTGTGTCACCTTTGACCCTTTTCCCTTTCAGCCCTTTTGAGGTTTCCTTTATTTTCATTCTCTTTTCTTAGTGCTTATCCCTTTTGGGGGGTTGAAAGCTCTCTACTGTGTAATTCTCTTTTATGATTGGAAAAACTTTGTTTTTTCGGATATTTTTAAAGAAATTGAAAATGGTCTTGCATTGAAGGTAGGGAACATTGTAATTCATTCAAATTTATTGCATGAAGAATTCCACCCTGATAATGTAATGATAGTATTTTAAATTTTATGACGGAATTTCAATGTTGAAACACTAAAAACAAGAAAAACTAATTTTTACATCTTTTCTCTCCTTTTGAACATAGACTTATTCAAGTACCATTGGCTCCATTGCTCTCTTTGTCCTTTAGTTTTTAAGATTGACAGAAGCATAGAAAAATTTTTGGCTTTTCAAATTATATGCAGTTACAAATCCAAAGTTGAATAAAGAGACTTTTTGTGAATAAAAAGTCTTTGCCTCTTTATTAACTTCTTTTAATGCAACAAAAAGCTCACGAGCGCAAAAGCCACTAAGGTGGCTTTGCTTTCTCTTACTAGTGACTAGTACCATTAGAAAAACAAAAATTTCCCAGTTATAGTTACATTGTTATGCATTTAAGGTTAATAGTATCAACAATAGTTTTATTTTTCTTTATACTTCCAATTGTAAAAGCAATAGTTCCCCAGTTGTAAAAAAGGGACATATTTGATCCCAATAAGAAGTGACCTTTTTTATTACTTTTAGAGTTTTTTTCTCATATCAAACATTCTAAAGGTCCTCAAAGTAAGAGATAATATCAACATAAGCAGATGAAAGAAACCAACGTATCCCTAAATAGATCACACAATGGTCTTTTGATATGATTTTTGTTCATAAAATGCTTAGCGTCCATAGAAAGTACCAATTATGTTACTTATTCAAAACTTGGGGACTGTAATTGTTTCAATTGAAACTATGGGGACTAAATAGAATTTTGTGTAAAACTCAGGGAACACTTATTGTAATTCAGCCTAGCATATTTTATAATAAAAGTGAGGATTTTTGTACCATTTATGCATGTGGCTGCTGTGAAGCACGAAAATTTAGTTAAATAGCAAATGTTTTTTAAAACACAGCTGCAGGAATCTACTAGGGTGAGAGGTCTCTCTCTATCTGAGTGGGTTTCTGTTTTGTTATCAGCATAGTTCCTTTTGCTGAGAATCCATTTAATGCTCAGTTTTGGATGTTTCTAAAACTTGGGTCCTGATTCTCTTTGGATATTTGTCAATTTCTGTTGGAAAATACGTGCTGCATTTATTGCTCATCTCGGTGGATATTTGAAAATGGGACCTCTAATATTCTTGTGCATGACATTTTTAGCGTATGGTTTTGCTTAGAAGCTGTCTAATATCATGGAAGTTATGCATATGAGGCATAAGCGTTCAATGAGGTAACCACTTCCTCTCACCCTTTATCTATTAGCATTCACAGCAATGTTTCTGATGGCTTGTTTGGTTGGTGCTTTGTTCCCTTTTTTTAGCTTTTTTGCTTAAAAATACACAATGTTTGGCTGCTTAATTCTTAAGTTGAGTTTATTTGTTATTTTGACCTAAATAAGTGGGCTTTTTTGATAATCAGAAATAAGGTGACTTATTTGCTTAAAAGTTGCAACCAAACAAACTTAATGTGCATTTTTTTATTTTTGTTTCTAGAATTCACGTTAAGAAATGGTCTGCATCAGTCTTTCTCTTCCTGAGTATGTTCAAAATTAGAAGTTGAAATTAGTAAAATAAGTTCTTTAATCATGAAGTAGCAGTCTTGGCTTTTAGAGTTCTTTATAAGTCCTAAAAAGCAAATATATTAAATAGATAAAGGGAGACTGTAATTACATAAGCGAGGTTAAAGTTTCCTGGTTTATGCCAGTTCCTAACTTCGTGGTAAACTGAAATTCTCTTCATGATCATTGGCAGTGATTTTCCGTTGAGAAAAGGTCACAAAGATTGTTTAAGCAGTACTTTTGAGCCTTGTTATGATGGTAACTTGGTAAGATTTTCATCCCTTGCTCACTGTTATAACTTTTTCTATTTGCTAAAACCATCTTTCTTGCACCTCTGTACTTTCAACTTCTGATATCGTCCTTATCTAATAGTAGCAGTATGTTGTTATTTGTAAGGCGTCTTTTCTATTTTGAAAGAAGTTTAAGTGCCTCATACTTTAGTTGGATTTTGTTACAGGGTCTGGAACTTGAGAGCTATGCTGAAGCTACAAGCACGCAGTCCCTAGGAACTGAGGTTCAGAAAACTTTAAAGCAAGAGGTATGAATTTTAAGTTGTGTTTAGGTATAAGCAGCAGATTTGGATTAAAAAAGAGTTGGATACTGAAATGTTTAGTTGTCGTATTAGTGGTTCGAGAAAGTTTTACAACATAGTTGTTTAGGCAGACTTGGGCCAATTTGGGATTGCTTTTTGCTGCCTGTTTTTGTTTTTTTTTCTTATAAATTGTAGCCTGAAGTGTTTGGTAAACTTTAAAGTACCTGTTTTTAATAATCTGTTTATGCTTTTGGAAGCGTCCCCAAGGATACTTTGAAAAGTTGCTTCTATTTTTTCTTTCATTGATTACCATTATAACATGAATCATATTTCTTATATTCATTATATATACATGCTGTTATATTTTTACAATAAAAAATATTACTTTATCATACATTATACTATTTATCAAAGTAATTTTTAAAATTTATTTATCAAATATTATAATTATAACCACTTTTAAAATTCAGATTAACAAACATGTTTAAGAAACAAAATTTAAAAAGTAAGCCTAAACTCCATCTGTTTTAGGATTAATATTATCTAGGGTAAATTATACTTTGCCCCATAAGTTTCTGACAATTTCAGATTTGCCTTTGAGATTTCAGAAATTACATTTTCACCTAACTTATAACCCAAGTTAGATTTTGTTGTACAAAGACCATATTACTCCTAGTTAATTATCTTATTTTATTAATTTAGAACTTGATATTAAGTAATTTATCCTTGATAATATAGTATTTTAGTCCCCCCTTGCACCCATAGAAAAGTGCCACTTCATATATAATCGTAATACAAAGTATATTATTAATTTTCAAAAATTCAGTCCCCCTCCTGTACCAGATGAAGAAGCTAGAAGGTACTATAAGTAATGGAAGAATACAAAAAATACTTATATAGTACAATTTACATAAATGATAAATCGCCTTGAAGTTTCTAAAATTAATTGCACCATCCACGTAGATGAAAGCACAACCTGTTCCCCTTTTTTGACAAAATTTACGAGGATTGTTTAAGCGAAATATCGATCATCATACTAGTAACTAGGAAAATTTTCCAAAAAATTAATTTAATTGGATTTGAATGATTTGATATCGAGATATGAAAGGGGCTACTACGACAAAACTTTTGTCGAGATTTTTTTTCATATTGCTTGCAAATATATGGTTGCATTGTTCTGGGAACTGCTTTCCTGATACAACACTCTTGTAACTAAGAAATAAAACAAAAAATCGTCAACCAATTTGCTAGTCGGGTATTCTTGTACAAGTCTCGGACTGTCTAGAACTCACGTATATCTACAAACCTCGATGTAAACGTATTATTACGACCCGGAATTTTTGTTTATTATTGTATATTATTTTAT
>MKEJ01039504.1:0-12398 GCA_001753735.1 Embelia ribes
TTTATTTCAGATTGACCCCATATTTTCGTAAATTTAACGAGTTAGTACAAAATAAATATTGGGGTCTTACAATGCAGTTGAAGAGCAGTTGATAAATGTGTATTTGTACATACAATAAAATACAGGGATTTGTACCATAGTTTAATTAAGCTAACCTTTGCACACTTTAATTAACGGGAAGGACATAGACCAATGAGATAAATATTATTTGACAGCTACACATGTACTGTGTACTATAAAAGCTGCCACAAGTTAACTAAAAAGACAGGTGAAAAAAGTTACTCTCTGTCATTTAATATTCAATTAATTCATTTATTACTCTAACTGTCATTAATATCTTGCCCGAACCCTTACTGACTTAAGTATCGGAGAGTCAGCGGACAATCCCCCTGTCCGCACTTTCAGGTATGAAAGAAAGCTGAAAAAAGACCTCCGGAAGATAATCCCTCTATTCACATTTCCTGGTATTCATCACCAGAGAGCGTATATCCGATTTACAACTGGATACATACTCTTCAAGATGTATGATAAATATGCATTATGCAAGTAGGAATTACCAAATAATCACCAAACATTCTCATGTGCCAGATTATGATGTCTCGTTTGCATACTAGTATTTACATCGCTAGTGGAAGGACCATTTTCTCTAAAAGTAATACCATGCCTGCTCTTACAATACAGGTTGGTTTACTACTTTAATTTTTCCTTACAAATTAAAAAAAGCTAGTTATGATGGGTGAAGTAATAACTTTAATTATTCTTTTCATAATATATACCTGATTTAAATTCTTAAAAATTGGAAATTATATTTTTTCCCCAAATCAATCATTTAATAAGGGCATATTATAAAACTTAATTTTCTCTTATGAGCTACAGTTAGAAACTATAAGAAATAAATCCTATCAAAATGTAAAAGATTCTATTCTATTACATGCTGCAGACAAAAATGTATATATTAAAATAGTTTTTTTAAAGGTTACATTAGTATCCACTTTGACTTGCTATTTAAATGATATATCATTGTCCGTTAATGATATCATATTAAATCTGTTGTCATTAGGACCATAAAATCACAAATTGCACACACAATGAGTTTGTCTCGATAACTAAGTCAAAATAAAGAGGAAGGCAAATAACGACATTCCCATCAAAGCCTCGACATCCGTCCCAAATCTCTAAATTAAGGGATTAATCACGAAAATGCTCCCCACGTAAAAGAGTAGCTAAAATGATCTTCTTCACCAAGGAGATAACTGTTCACTCCACTACAATTAAAATAATATATTTAGAATTCAAAAAAAATGATCTTCTTTCGTTCAGATCCGGCAACACGACATCCTCGTGATCACCAACTTTTCTAATTTCAAGCCCAATACATAAAAAGAAATTGAACAATCATATATATATTGTGCCTATATAATCAAAGAGGGAGAGAGAGAACGATGGTAGTAGGATTGAAAAAAGAGAAGCGGTAAAAGGTGGAGATGTGGTTGGAGAGACGAGAGATATGGATCGGTTTGGGTATTTTAGAGTGAGAATTGAAACAGATAAATTGTATATATGTTATCTGTATAAATGCAAATATAGGTAGAAATGTACTATAATATGAGATGTATATTATTTAATTTTTATAAATTTTTAGGATAAAAATTGAGATTTAGAAAATAAATCAATGGGATGCTGAGAAACCGGTGGGACTGCCCTAATATTTTGATCTAATTTTTAATTTTGTTTTTTAATATTGATACTTTTATTTATTTTTGTTTCCTTTTCCCCTAAACTAATAAGCAAAGCCCCCACTCCTTTTCACTCCGATCCTTAACACAAACTCACAACAAAACTCGTACATACATCCAATCGAACATATATCGGATCATATACATACATACATACCTTGGAGATTGAAGAATTCAGAGAGAGAGAGAGAGAGTAGATGGGAGCAGCGGGGTCGAAGCTAGAGAAAGCGTTGGGGGAACAGTTTCCCGAAGGAGAGAGATACTTCGGCCTCGAGAATTTCGGCAACACCTGCTACTGCAACTCCGTCTTGCAGGCCAGTCTCCCCCTTTTCCCCTCTTTTTTTTTTTTTAAATTTTTAGTTAGTTGTAATTGTATTTATCATTCCACTTGATTGGAGATTTGTATACGATTTTGTAATGCTATTAGTTTGATTTGCCCACTTTGTATAAACTCCTAAATTTGAATTTTATCTATTACCCAATCCGTAATCGTTCTTAGGACACCCATCAATGCCCCTATTAGAGCATTTGCACAATCCTTTCTCATTTAATTTGTAAATCTGGCTTTAAAGAAAGCCGTTTCTTTTACAGAATAGGAATTAACCATTTTCAGACTTGCTAAACAGATTTTCTATCTGATTAATTTGTCAATATATAAATGTAAACTAAAAAATATTTCTTGAATATGCTGGTGTATTTTTTTATTTCTCATTGTTGCATTTCTTGAAAGTTTTCTGGAAATTGAGAGACGGGTTTGGACAATTTCTTGCCAACTTTTTCATTCACTTTCTCAAATGAGAAAGGGCAGGTGTCCTTAAAAAAGCTGTTGTTAATGATTTAAATGGTTCCCTATCTAAGTTTTTAGGATTAAACCCAAGGGAATGCTCCGATTTTTGTATCCGAACGCGGTTCAATCTCCTACTTTAGGAGGGGTTGCTACTGTACTCCCCCTTAACTAGGGGATTACTGTGTTCCTTTTTTAGTTTAGGGGTCTGGTGTGGATGCACTTTGGGTGCCTCTGGGCAATGTGGATTAAGATTGGAATGCCATTCTATCTTCGGATTAGTCGGGTCCATCTTCTAAATCTATATATAAATAGTGTGATCATCAATGTCCTAAGGAAATGATTCTCCATATCCGCCCTCTGTTTTAGAGTTTGAGGTATAGTTTAAAATATAGAGGCTGAAAATGGGGATACTGGTGGGAAGGCCTTAGTTTTATTCTGTTTAATCGTGTTCTCTTTTTAATTTAACTCTGTAATCCAATGAAGTGTTAGGGAACCTTCTCTATTTTGCTCTCCTATCTTGAAGATTCGGTACCCAAGCTTTTGTAATGCTATGAATTTTTAATATACGCACTTGGTATATGGTTCTAAACTTGAGATTTTAGCTGGGAGTGCTATTTATTGATAACCAAATTCATACTTGTTCTTAGTTTCTTCCTTTCTAGTTATGTTGTCTTTTGATTTTAGTTTTATACCCAATTAATTGTGTTTGGGACACTCTTGAAGACATGCACAAGCATTTGTGTTCAGCTATTTTTATTAATAAATTGATGTCTGCCTTAAGCCCGAAAAGCTGGCAAACTTTTCTATTGTCGCCGTCATCATCATCATCTTCTAAGCCTTGAAAATCCGCAAAATGGAACAAAATAGCACTATCATGTCGGGTCGTTAACATGAATTTTTTGACGCTACTCATTCCTATCGAAAGTCATTTGTTCGTCTGGGAAACTTCACTTTAAATATTATTAATCGATCCTCCTTATCTTATTTTTTTTTCCGATGATCAAATCTGCAGATGATTTGTGTGAGTTGATTCTGGGGACTCCATACTGTTTAGTTTTCCTTGTAGAGCATAGAATCTAGGTCAATATATAGGGTCATTTAGCTTTGCGTAGTGAACAAATAATCTTCTTCCGCATATGTGGGCTTATTGCCAACCGCTTAAATTCTTTAACTTAGTTCATTGTTGGTTTATTATTTTATCTCATTTAACACCTTCAGAATAACTAATAAGTAGCAGTTATTTGATTGATGCATGTGGTTCAATTGATCGTGTTTTCCCATTTTGTGGTTTTTTGGGTTATTGCCTGCTTAAGTTATGCGTGTTCTAGGAAATATTGCTCTTTCGTATTTGGGCAGAATCTGACTAGTTAACACCTGCCATTGGATTCTTAGATATGATGATAGAATATTGTTTATTGTCATTTGTTAAAATTTTTGCTATGCTATGCTATGGTCTTTGGGTGATCCAGTAAGGTATTCTATTCCTTCACACCTTCACTATCAGCACTTTGGTAGATTGATCACAGTTTCATCAGATTGCTATCTTTGTAATTTATTATTTGATTGTAAATTGAAAGAAAGAAATGGAATATATTTCTTATGATCTCAAAACGTGACTAATAAATTAGGGTTGTTGAGTTATTAAAATATGCCAATAAGGGAGTTATTAGATATGGGAAGTTCAAGTTAATTTGCCCTCCTTGTTGGTTTATATATGTTTCTACTTCACCTTGTTGATAATACAATGGTTGTACACTCCTTAAAGTTTGTATCCCCTCCTCTGTGATTTGCTGCTTCCACCACCAATGAGTATCTTGTCAACGTAATCTGTACACAGGGAATAATGTGAATTTGTGACTCCCATCTACATGTATGAAATCCATTTATTTTCACTATTAACCTATCTGTTTCATGAATAAATAGTTTTCCTTCCTTAGATGTTAACATCGGAAGTGTTGACGTGTATCTAAAATGTTAGAACACTATTTTAGTTCATATCTAAAATATATATAAATAAACTTACAGTTTTTCCATGCTTAGTCCATCTTGTGCTCGTTGTTTTGCAGAGGTCTTTAGACAATATCGATGTTGTGTTGTACTTGTGTATGATGTTTGAATTAGGTTAAATAAGTAACCTAGGGGAAGCTTCAATAGAGATGTTATTCATTGATTAGCCATCTCTCTCTCTCTCTCTTTTTGATGTGCAAGTTTTACTTTTAGTTTCATTCTAATTTGCAGCGTCAGATATTATAAACCTTTTGACTGCTCGTTTAAATCAAATCTAAGGATGATTTATGAGTAGATTCAGGGGTTGATGAATATTTAGATTTCATTCCTTAAATGTTAAGATCGGAAGAATTGATGTTTATCTAAAATGTTAGAACACTCTGTTAGTTGATATCCAAAATGTATGAAAATGAAATGATAATTTTTCCACGTTGAGTCCATCTTGTGCTTGTCGTTTTGCAAAGGTCTTTAGACAATATTGATATCGTGTTGTACTTGTGTCCGCTGTTCGAATGAAGTCAAATAAGGTCGTGTATAGGAGCCTGTAGAGAAGTTATAATTGACGGTCAAAATCTGGTCGGTATAAAAAAAGGTCGAAGAATGGGGCCCAAGAATTTGCCGTAATCTAGATTAAATTGTCAAAACAAATGCCTCTTTGATTTTCTTTTAAACGCATGTATGGTTCTTTAAGTAGCTTTTTGTACATGTTGGTTTATCTTTCTCGAATAGCTTCGTCCTTCTATGTGCTAGAGTTAAATAAATCTCAACCAAGCAGTAACCCAACAATTCCTGAAAATACCAAGGGGTGAAGGGATAATCTTTCGTAACTGACCTATTTCTTGCTTGCTCTAAAAAGTTTAAAACATGGAGAAGGAAAGGTTATGTAACCTATGGTCCTAACATTTGAGAGTTGGTAATATTTTCATATGCATAGTAAATAGTGCTTGATGGATAGAGAATATTTTACTTGTGCCACAGTTCGACAGAAGTATCCTAACCTAGTTTGAAAAGATACCATGGTTGCATAACATATTCCCCCCCGAGATTTGTGTTAATTTTTAATTGGAGGAGAAAGGGCACATTATTTTTGTGGAGATTTCTTGATGTTAATAAGAGTTCAGATTTTTTTTTGGTCATGGCTTGAACAATGAATTATTTATGTATGATTCTGTGCATAGTATTTTCACACCTTGACATGAACTCAACCCCATGATATTTCTTAGAATTTGTTTCCTGCTGAGGACCTGATGTGCATCAATTTATTATTTTCAACTTTCCTTTGAATATTGATTGTTAAAAATATGCCAAAAATTAAATTGTCTTAGGAATAGTACAAAAATTAAATTGTCTTAGGAAAATGAAGTTCTTTAGCAAAGTACCTCTTTAAACATTTACTTTCCTTGTTATTGGTGGTGTTTTAAAGCCCTAACTTAAATTTCTATTAGTTAGGGCCTTGCACGCACCCACTACGGTTTGTGGGTCATAAGTTCATCCCGTTGGAGACCACCTCTTTGGAAGCAGGGGTAAGATTACGCACATCAGACTTTCCCAGACTCTGCAATGCGGGAGTTTTATGTACTGTGCCGTCCATATATATATATATAAATTGTACCCACCTTGCCTTAAATCTAGAAGTTTTTTTGAAAATAATCTTAGAAATCTTTTCATTTGTTTCCATTTTTCCTTGCGACCAAAATCTATTTGAAGAATAAGCCTATAATGCCACTGATAAGGCAATATTTACTACTTCTAGATTGTCTAGTTTTAACTTGATGTGTTCTGGTCTCTGAGACGTCAGGATCACATATGATCTATCAAATATTACATTAATAATCTACTATAATGCTTGTTTTCGGTGTTGGAGGTCAGAAAATTGTTTGCTTAGAGGAACTTGTCTAGTTTCTAGCTTATTCACTTGCAATAATATCCACTTCTGCAATTGCAGGCTCTGTATTTCTGTGTTCCATTTCGTGAGCAGCTACTGGAATATTATACAAATAACAAGAATCTTGTAGATTCGGAAGAAAATCTTTTGACATGTCTAGCGGATTTGTTTACTCAGGTATATATGTCCCCTGGGTTGTATGGCATAATGTGGTTGAATTTTCGTGCTTTACATTTACTTTCCAAAAAATTATCCCTCTACTTTATGACCCATGTCATTTCTTTGTTTTGATTACATTCTTTGGAGAATCTCTACTAGTGGATATTGGAACTTGCAGATTTGACTTCAAATTGCAACTTCATATTTCAAATAGAGGTTTTTTTTTTTCCTCTACTTCATGTGCTCAATGGTTTTCTTTCTTTTTGAGAAAAGGTTTGTGCTATGTCAATGATTTCATGAAATTTAGAGCTATTGGTTTAGGAATGACCTGTAAGAGTTTTTGTGCACTACGTGGAAGCTATAAAATTTCCCCTTTCTCTTATTCAAGGAATATATATGCTCAAGATGTTGGCCACGTGTATCTTTGTTCTGTGCATGGATTTAGGTGTCCTCTGTCAATTCATTTACTTTTTGGACCAACACTTGCCTTGGAGAAGTAGTAAGCATTGAAAAATGGGATGTCCGTTGGTCTGATTGAGCCAAAACTCTCCTCATTTTGAGATTTTTAGGGGGAAAAGCAAATTGCTTTGCATGCACTATACGCTCGCCCCATTGTAGAGGAATAGCTAAAGAAGTAGGTTACTGATTTTAAGATGAATTCAGCCAATTTTGCAAGACAGAAGAAATGTGGCAATAGGTGGGAAGTAGAAAAAAATCTTAATTTAGGCATGTAATGATAGGAGTGGATTAGCGGGAAAAAGATATTATGATTAAATCTTTTCTTGGGTAACTAAAAATATTTCTGATTATTCAAAAGTAGTGAATACAAAATTAGTTAATAGAGCCCCCACAAATGATAAATGGTGGAGGAAGAAAGAGAAACATTGATATAGCTGAGCTACAGTTTCGGCTATTTAAGTGAGGAAAGTGAGTTGCTTTGGTTTAGTGTCTCGGAATGCCTTTCTTGCGGAAGCAAAAGTACGATATTGGTTTTCTTTAATTGGAGAAGGGAAGTGGAGTTGGGGAGAGAGAAGAAGAGGGGGTGTGTTTACACTTTCTCCTCCTATGTTGGGTATATACATTGCAACTGAATTTTCATATTTTATTTAATGCTTTGGAAATAGCCTTTGTGCTCCTGATATTTACTAAGTGGACTTGCGTGTTAGGTTGTTAGTCACCAGCTCATTTAGAAGCTTAAGTTAGACGCATATTGTACTTTCTATCATTCTCAAGCCCCTTCACATGTGTTCTCACTTTACTTTATTAGTCAAACACGTGTAACATTATTTTGATTTTGGGATATCTAAAACTTGCACTTGGGACCTCAACTTGGATTTCACGAATCTTCAACATACTCCCTTGATGGGACCAGCACACGAAACAATGTTTTAAGCTTGTGTCGCCAGGAGAATTGAATATAATACCTCAGCTTACTTTACAAGCATGTAAGTTGTAACTTATAAGTCACTGTCTGGTACTTCGTTAGTGCTTCACTTATTTTGATTTTATTTCTATAAAAATGGTGACTGTGAACTGGTCCATGTCTGAACATCCTCGCACATGATTGTTGACGATGGATTTTCCCTGACTGAGCCCCCATTATTTATTCCTATTCAGATAAGTTCACAAAAGAAGAAAACTGGTGTAATTGCTCCAAGGCGCTTTGTGCAAAGATTGAAAAAGCAAAACGAGATCTTCCGTAGCTTTATGCACCAGGTACGTGGTTTTAGTCTTTGCTTCAAAGTTCGGATACATACATTTGTACATATGTAAAGTATCTAGAATTATCCCGCTCTTGTTTATTCTGTTATTTATACATAGGAAACATCTCATTGTTATTAGTTGAAATTATTTAATAATGTCTTGTGTAAGCGTGCAATTTCGTTGAAATATGTTGAACTAAAATAAAAATGAACCTCACCTTTTCCAACGTATCTTTGGGTTTTGGATATATTGATAGTTTCCGATGCATTTTGAGAAAATCTATAAAATGAATCTAAAAAGTAGAAAAAGGGGTAAAAAAGTGATTAAAAACATACAAATAAAAAATAGACGAAGAATATTTATCGAAGAAAGGAGAAAATTTCAAATGCGAGGTCTCAAACACCCTTTCTTCAAGTAGAACATCCAAATCTTGAAGTACATCAGAGTTGTTCATTGTATAAATAACACAAAAAACAGAATTGTCGCATTCTATTGGCCTAATTTATATTCAAAACTGTATTCACCAATAAGCAACATATGAAAGATATTTCAAAGTAGTCAATAAAGATGAAATAATTATATCTCACTTCTGCTTTTTATAGATTTTCTGTGCTACACAGATCTAACTTCTGTTTTAGTTAAAAAAATGTACAACAAAAGAATGGTATAAGAAAATTTAATCATAATTATGTTAGGCAATTCATTATGGAGATGGTTTGATGTTTATGTGGCATTTGATTATCATAGTTGCTTTATGTTCAGCCTATCCTGAAATTGATATTGGTGGTGTTTAAAGTACTAATTTGAATTCTAACTCTATAAGTTAGGGTCATGCACATCTCCATTGCGACTTGTGGGTCACGGGTTCGTCCTGTTGGAAATATCTCTGAAATCACATAAATTATTAAACAAACTAAATTTGGCAAGTTTAACTATTAAAACCAAAAAATCGAATTTGCCAAAAGTGAAGAATTTGTTTTTGTAAATTTTCTGATGCAATATGAAGAGATTTAAATTCCTTGGTTAGTTTGTTATTTAGTTTAGTTATTTTAATTATTTAGTTGCTTAATTAGTTATTTCCTTTGCTATGTTGTAAATGGTTTAGGCCCAAGCTCATTAGGTTATTTTCCTAAGGTATATATATAGGGTCTCTTTAGTTGTTTTCTATCAGTGTGGTTTATGAATAAAGATTGAGAGTTTGGAGAAGAGTATTGGAATTTCTTGTTTTATTTTCAATACCGTCCTACATCAATTTGGTATCAAAGCATACCCCGATCCTGCTGCAAACCCCAGCTTCTACCGCCGCCGCCACCATTGCCCCAACCACCGCTGCCTCAATCAACCCCCAAAGCCCCAATCAAACCCTAGCCAGCCAGAAAACCCCAATTGAACTCACCACAGTCCCAATTGAGCACACCCAGGCCTTAATCGAAACCCAATTCACCTCGCCCAACCACGACCAGATATAATTGACCCTACCCAGTTCCATTCGAACCCACGACCAGCCGAGCTCACAACTAACCAATCATCTTCGTAATCACCACCTGTGTCATCGTCTTCATCGTTCCTGATCTTCGCTATCGTTTCTTCAACATCCTGATCTCATTGGTCTGATATTAGAATCATAACAAGAGAATAGACCTCAAAGTTTAAATAACTTACATAGAATTCCTCAAAGTTTGGGGAATATTCATATTTAGTTCCAGAAATTAACAGAATTACCCAGCAGTTTCAGGTGTTAGTTTTCCTTTCTATTGCTATTTAATACTTATTTAAATTCTGTATTTCATAGCGCAAGAAAAAAAAATGGTATCAAAAAACAAAATTTTGGATCAATTTTCAAAATTTAAGAACACGAGGCTACAAATCGTGAAGTTGCACGATTGAGGTTTGATGTGAATAATCTGCAGTCTACTATGAGAGATGCAGACCAATGTGCAGCTAAGTTTGATGAGATTATGTCAGTTCTGAAGACTTTCGCCCGTTCTTCTTCGACATCTGTAGCACCTGTAGCAGCAGCAACCACTGCTCCTATTGCTACGAATCAAACTGCCACTTTTGCTCCTGTCCAACATGAACTTATTAATCCTGCTACTCAGGCTCACCAACAAGATCGAGATTATGGAATCAAGGTTGATATTCACGAATTTACTGGTGAATCTAAACTTGAGTCATTTATTGAATGGCACAATTTGGTGGAACATGTGTTTTCTTTTAAGGGAGTACCGGATGATCATCCAGTTCCTCTCGTGGCAACAAAGCTCCGTGGTTATGCTAATATCTGGTGGGCAGATTTTGTCCAACAACGTACTTCTAGAGGTCTCGTACCAATTAGTGTCTAGAGAGAGATGAATTTTCAATGTGATATGCGCTACAAGCTTCAAATCTTTAAACAAGAGGATAAGACTGTTGATGATTATGATCATGAGTTTCACAAGTTATACATTTGCAGCCGAGTTGAAGAGTCCGAACGACGACGGATTACTCGCTACATTAATGGGATTCGAGTTGATATTCGGTATGAACTTTTGAGCCACAAGTTTACTTCAATTGATTTAGCTCATAGTTATGCAAGAGGTGCTTAACAAAAGGTGAAATATTTATGGGGCGCAACAAAAAGAAGACACAAGAAGCTGGTCACAAGAAATTCCCTTTCACGGAGACGCCAAAAGGACCGGTTAGCTCATCTAGATGGAAGGACGAAGCATGTTATGTTTGTGGAGGCACAAGTCATATTGCTGGATATTACCCATATCGAGAAGCTGTGAAGAAAGAGCGTGTTATGCTGGAAAGGAAGCAGTTAGAAAAGGTTGTAGAAAATTATGAAGATCTAGTTGGAGGGAACATCTATGTCGACCAAGTTGTTACTCCCTTGGTAGAACCCGAGACTCCTGATGAGGATGGATGAGTTGCAGATTGTCATTACCATCATTAGCCGCCTGCCTACGCTTAAAGTTCGGGGTCAAACTTTTTTAACCGGGGAAGAATGATGCAATGCCAAAGGAGATTTAGTTTCCATGTTCAGTTTATTATTTAGTTTAGTTATTTTATTTATTTAGTAGTTTAATTAGTTATTTCCTTTACTATTTTTAAATGTTTCCTAGTTGGCTTGGGCGCAAGTCCATTAGTTTATTTTCCTGGGACCTATGTATAAGACATCTTTAGTTGTTTTTTAGCAGTATAGTTTATAAATAAAGATTGAGAGTTTGAAAAAGAGTATTGAAATTTATTATTTTCTCATTGTTTATATTGTTCTGGTGTTTCCTTTAGGCTGTCCTACATGAGAACCTCATTACAAGCATCTAGAGACTGAACCTTGAAAACGGAAATGTAAAAAATTTTATTGTGTGAAAGAAAAAAACAGAACGACCATATAATTATAAACAGTTATGAACAGCTATTTGCATCAAAAAAGAGCAAGTGAAGAATAAGTTCATCTCCCAAAAAAAATGTTTGCATGCTCTAGCGATAAAGAAAAAGCTCGCTGACTAAATGCCTTTTTTTTTGCCATGTTGCTATCTTACTCTTGCTGTCATCGAAAAGTTTTGTTTTAATCAAGCGCTTCACAATTAAATGTAAAAATTAGACATAAATTTCAAACATGGAAGATGCATGTAAACATATAGTTTTATGGTTCAAGATTTTTCAAAAGTTGCCAGATCAACATCTTGAATGCATTTTAAGAGTAAAATAATAAAGTACAAAATCTCTCTGTGGTCAATCAAGTCATTTTGCCATAAGCAGATGTCAATTGCGTAGAGTTACAAAGAATTTCCAATAAGTTTTCAACACTAGTTACTTGTAAAGGTCTAAAGGCACAAAAATTGCTTAATCTAACATCCAAGTCACCTATAAGCATGCCACCAAAATTATTGAATAACCATTCAATTCCCAAAAGAAATTAATCTGAATTACCATTTGCTTGTATCCAATGTTGTTTTTCTCCGCAAGTGTTTCAACGTTATACCAAGCATCAGTGTCAGGAAGTCCTAGGCCAGCCTAGCAACAGTAATAATAGAAAACCTTAGTCCTCAAAAAGTAGAGAACTCAACAGGATTATACGGAAAAAGCAAAGGAAGAAAGTCAATGGAAGATAAACAAAAAAAAAAAAATCAATACA
>MKEJ01039513.1:0-24176 GCA_001753735.1 Embelia ribes
TTGTATTATTGGTATCAGATGATAATGTATTATTATTTTTGGCCATTTTATGTATTATATGGCAAATCAATGTTGTTGATGTTGGGCACGGGTTGTGGATGTTATCATTTTTTTCTATCTTTAGATTACGTCCCCGGGGTCCTTAATTTCGGGGCGTGACAATATACGCGTACTATAAAAAATTAATTACATTTTAACATATAGGTTGGAGTTATACCTACGAGATTTATTTTGTGAATCTCATTAAATGCAAATTTGAATTGATTGTATTTAGAAGAATCATTGCGTCTCGGATCTTCTATTATATTACCCGTAACACGTTGCTCCGGATGACTGGATGAGCTCTTAATGTACCTAGCAGAAAACGAAAACACACTCTTTTTTCGTTGCTAAAAATCTAATTTTATGTGTCTTATTTTCTACTATAGCAAGCGTATATATAGGCTACAGTAGGAACATGATGGTAAATATATAAAGGGTTATCTTCTACAGATTTAGACTTATCTTATCTCATCAACCGAGAGTCCTTATCCATATAAATCATAATCCAACCCACTAAATGATTGCGACTGGATTCTCTCTTCACATATCCGAATTTAATTCAATTCCATTGTCAATATTGTTTAATTTTCTCCCCACGTAAAGATTGCAAATACTAACTTTATTAAATAAAATACTGATATATTTATTTAATAAGCATGTTATTTCCTTAAACTCATCCACTTGATTTATTTGACATGTCGGATTACAAAATCCACCTGCAGGGTTTGAAATAGTCAAAACTTATAAGCTTCTTAAGGGGATATTATTATTCCCTAATCTGGGACGTGCATTCTATCAATCATTTATAAACATTATATGAATAATATTATCATACAACTCACTACGTTTATTGATTCACTAATAATCTCATATTTTATTAATCAAAATAATAAATATTTTCTATACATATCTAAATAACAATTTAGGATTAAGAGTTATAAACAATATTCATGATCACGAGGTGTTAATTATTTTATCAAGTCAGTATAAAAATAATTACCTCGACGCAATTCTGTTTAATACATACAAAATGTACTAGTAAAAGGAGTTGGAACTCAACCGTTCCCTGTAGTCAAGACAGACCTACTAAAACTAATTACTATAACTCTATTGATGGTGTGTCCAATTCATCTAAAGTTTTAATCTTAAAATTATATTTCATAAGGAACCGATAATTTAGTCTTCTGCATGTAAGTTGTACTCCACACACTTAAGCATCTATTATAGAAAATATAAAACACCTAATTATTAATCACAACAAAAATAAAAGAAAATTGCTCATCCATTTCTCATTAAAATGAAATAATATTATTATTAAAATACAAGTTTCATAAAAAGCATGACTTTTAGTATAATGCTAGCAAATCGAATCTCTTTATGTGGTGTGTGAGTATCCTGACATGTTCCCTGAGGACTTAAGTGAGCTTCCTCCTGTGAGGAAAATGGAGTTCCGGATTGATTTAATACCGAGGACCATGCCAATTTCGATAGCGCCGTATCGTTTGGCACCAGCTGAGCTTGATGAGTTGCAGATTCTGATCGATGATTTAGAGGCGAAAGGATTTATTCGGAGGAGTACATCTCCATGGAGTGCTCTAGCATTGTTCGTTCTGAAGAAAGATGGGTTGATGCAAATGTGTATCTATTACCGAAAGCTAAAGCGATTTACTGTGAAGAATAAGTGCGCATTACCTCGTATCAATGATCTGTTTGATCAGTTGAGAGGGTCTTGGTTCTTTTCTAAGATTGAACTTTATTTTGGGTATCATCAGCTACAAGTTCGCAAGTAAGATGTTGACAAGACTATGTTCCGTACTCGATATGGTCTGTATGAGTTTCTAGTAATGCCATTTGGTCTTACGAATACTCCGGCAACATTTATGGACTTGATGAATCGTGTGTTTCAATCGTATCTTGATGGGTTTGTGGTGGTATTTATCTATGATATCTTGGTGTATTCGCCTACAAAAAAGGCACACCATGAGCATTTACATATTATTCTATCTATTCTGCGAAAGCATCATTTGTTTGCGAAGTTTTTGAAGTGCGAGTTATGGCTGGAGGAAGTGAGATTTCTTGGACACATGGTGTCAGAGAGGGGAGTGTTATTAATCCATCGAAGGTAGACGCAGTTACAGAGTGGGAGCGACCGAATCCGTATTTGAGATTCGTAGCTTTTTGGGACTTGTGGATTACCATTGATGCTTTGTTCAGGGGTTTTCACATTTGGCAACTCCGATGACTAGATTGGCTCAGAAGGGAGTGACGTTCGAGTGGGACTCGAAATGCGAGGAAGCCTTCCTGAGATTGAAGGATTTCTTGACCTTAGCTCCAATCTTGATTATTCCAGAGTAAGGCAAAGGACATATTGTGTATTGTGATACTTCAAAAGAAGGGTTGGGGTGCGTGCTTACGTAGTTGGAGAGAGTGGTGGTGTATGGATCACTATAGTTGAAGACGCATGAGAAGAATTACCCTACATATGACATAGAGTTGAGAGTGGTAGTGTTTGTACTAAAGTATTGGTGACACTATCTCTATGGAGAGAAGTTTGATGTATTTTCGGATCACAAATCGCTTAAGTATGTGTTTACTCAGCGTGATCTGAATATGAGGCACCGAAAATGGATGGAATACTTAGATCAAATCAACTTTGATCTAAAGTATCATCCGGGAAAGGCAAACATGGTGGTAGATACATTGAGCCGAAATACTCAATGTAGTCTTTCTTTTCTAGCTATGAATGAGTGGGAGATGATACAAGTGTTAGGTGAATTTGGACTCGATTGTATTGAAGTAGGAAGTGGAGCTGCGTTGTATACTACCAAGGTGCAGCCCACCTTGATTTCTTGTATAATTAAGGTATAGCAGATCGATGATAAGTCCAATTCCTACTATATTCTTTTACTTAGTGAGCATGGTTTAGACTGTTGGGCTATTTCTCATGACGGGGGTTTAAGGTTTCAGGATCGACTTTTTGTTCCGAAGCCAATTCGAGAGGAGATGTTGGAATAGTTGCATCATTCGAGATTAGCAATTCATCCCGGGGATACGAAGATGTACCATGATGTTTATCAACAATTTGGTGTCTGGGTATAAAGAAAAACGTGGCAGAGTTCATTTCGAGGTGTTTGACGTGTTAGCAAGTGAAGGCTGAATACAAGCGGAAGCGGGAGCTAATTAAGATGGATTTTATAGTAGGAGCTAATTGAGATGGATTTTGTAGTGGATTTTTCAAGGTCGAGGCATGGGTGTGATGCGATATGGGTTGTAGTGGATAGACTAACCAGGTCTGCGTACTTTATTCTGATGTATACAACCGATCCTATTGAGAAACTGTGTTGATTATACATCGATGAGATCATCAGATTGCGCAGGGCTCCTATTTCGATTGTTTCAGATAGAGATCCTCGTTTTGTATATGGATTTTGGTCGAGTCTTCAGCGTGCTTTGGGGACGAAGTTGACAATGAGTACAACATTTCATCCTCAGACAGACGACCAATCCAAGAGGATGATTCAGACACTGGAATACATGTTGAGGGCATGTGTGTTAGATTTCCATGGAGGTTGGGAAGAGCATGTAATCCTAATTGAGTTTGCTTATAATAACAGTTATTATTCGAGCATCGAGATGGCTCTATTTGAGGCCTTATATGGGTGTCCTTGTCGTTCTCCTATCTATTGGGCCAAGGTGGGTGATGGTGCGCTATTTGAACCAGAGTTGGTCCAGGAAATGACTCGGCAGGTGCAGTTGATCATATAGAGGTTGGAGATAGCTTGCAGTCTACAGAAGAGTTATGGATTGCCATCCATTACCATTCGAGGTTGGTAATCTCGTATTCTTGAAGATTTCACCTAAGCGATGGATTATGAGATTTGGAAAGAATGGAAAGTTGGCACCTCGTTTTATCGGACCGTTTCGGATACTTGGGAGAATGGGCAAGGTTGCATACCAATTGGATTTTCCAACTCAGTTTGTGAGTGTTCATCCCATTTTCCATGTATCTATATTGAGGAAATATATTTGGGATCCTTCTCATATGATCACTTATGATGATTTATACGTCGATGAAGATATGACTTACAAGGTGAGACCGATTTGCATGCTGGACTTAAAGGAGCAGACATTGAGACAGAAGAGTATTTAGTTAGTGAAAGTGTTGTGGCGAAGTGGGACGAGCGAAAAGATGACATAGGAATGCGAGGATGTGAAACGAGGATAGTTTCCGAAGCTCTTTGAGAATTCTGGTACATATCTTATTTTATAAATTGTATTTGAATTTCGGGGATGAAATTTCCTAACGTGAGGAGGATATAACGTCCCGAAAATTTCGAGTAAATTTTTTGCATTAATAATAATATTATTAATATTTATAATATTGTTATTGCATAGGAGATATTATTATATGCACATATGTGGGTTATGAGTTATTGTTTAGTCGTGAGGGTTGTGAGTTTTGGTGAGTTATATATGAGATTATATATTACATTAGTGTATTAGTGCATATTAGCGAGTTGTATTTTTTAGTAGCATTGGTAAGTAATTGCAAGTGTTGTTATCGTGAGATGTTGAGAATTTGTGTGAGTCGATGTAAGTGTGAGACTTGCGAGTTTGCAAGGATTGGTGTTGATGTGGGCTTGAGTGAGTATTGGTGTTGAATTGTGGTGACGTGTGTGAGAATGGTATTAGAATGCGTGCATTAGCGTGAGGCCGTAGGGAGAGAGCCGTGGTTGAAATTGTTATTGTTGAGCGTTAGAAATTCTGCATTTTCAAGTAGGAATTCTAGTCAAGGCAAGCCATTCGAACGGTAGCAATAGTAGTGCCCAAAATCACTTTTTTGGACTCAGATCACAAGGAGTGTTATTTTCTCCCTATTTCCAGTGGCCAAAATCAGAAAAGGGGGGAAAGAGAGGTCCGGTAGGGGTGAGCTATTGATGGTGAGATCATCTAGCTCGGGGGCTCGGATCCGAAAACAAGTTTCATATTTGCACTCCTCAACACCTAAGCTTCGTATTGACATAAGTATAACTTCTTATCTCGTTCCTTTCTCCATACCTAGATTTTCGTGCTAGGTCCGAGTGTTGAAATTAAGTTGTGATTCTTACTCCTTATGATTAATAGACCATTTTTTACTATAAATTCATATTAATTCATTTTCGTTTGATAGATTAAACTCAAGATCAAGTTGAAGGTGATTTGGGGAGTTTTGACGGGAGTTTGCGAGTAGACTTTTAGAGCGCCGCGATGTACGAGTAGCCTACAAAACAGGAATGTATTTGCAAGTTTAGGCAAGTTCCTAATTGTGTGATTAGGGTGTAATTTATTACTTTCTTTGCGAGTAATGTTATATTAATTTTTATGTATTAGAAATTAATATGGATGGATAAAAGCATGATGGGTGAGATTTTATATTAAAATTATGTTATTACATATTATTTCATATTAGCGAGCATTTAGTATGACATGGCTTTGTTTATGTTAACAAGCGAGGTTTTGATATTGATATTTATCAAAGTGTAAAATGTGAGTTTTTGAAAATGAAATTTTCAAAAAATGAGAATTGGCAAGAAAAGCTAGAAATAGCAAGAAAAGCGAGATTTGCGAAAAAGGTGAAATTTTGCGAGAAATTGAAATGAAACAATACTATTAAATTAAAAGTGGGTTTTAAAGTGAGAAATGGATTTTAATGCTTGAGTTGCATTGGATTGTGGGTTGAGTCATTTTATATTTCTTTTCGGGACCGTGTTGCTTTTTCATATTGCGAGAAAAAAATAAAATAAAGAGAAAGCTTGGCATTTTACCGTGAAAGTTGGAAAATCTAATTACGGATATACTATAATCACATCAAGCGAGTGACAGATTATAGCATAGCTTCTACGAGATAGTCCTATAATTTTTATAAAAGTATCAGAGACACTTGTCCCAAATTTCTAGCGAGATACGAGTTGTGAGTCTTTATGGGTATGCATGAGTACATATGAACATTCGTGGATTTTCATTGCATTGACATTGTATTTCATTTTATTATTATTCTGTGGCATAAATATTACACTTGAGGGCACTGCACAACATCACATATATCATTTTATTTTGGAGACTAACTTGTACACATCATTTTCTACCTTTGTAGATATTTATACTATAGGTATTGAGACTAGCAAGTAATACCATTGAGGGTGGCTTTATTCCTAGAATATATTCTTCTGGAAAACATATATTTGGATTTTATTTTGATGTATTAGTCTCACATTCATGTTGTATTTATTTGGACGCTTAGTGGGATGTATTTATTTTACACATTACTAGGATTATGTTAGACGTGATGTATTTTTGTGCCCGATGGGCTTGTGTATTGCATTCCGTTGTTGCTCTATTAGTGAGATGTCATGTTTAAAGTAAGAAAAAAATGTAATACACCTTATCAGTGTTAGAGCATGTAGCTCGTTATGTATTTTGTAAACAGGGAGTTTGCTATTATTTATCAGGTTGGCATTCCATTTCTGCATACTCTAATATATATATAAGTTTGACAAGTGGCGACGTTAGCATGAATTTTCTTATTTTCAAATTAATAAATATTTTTCATTCTCTTTTACCTAAAAAGGGAATACACTCACCCTACAAGGTTTCTAGCAGGTTCGGGGCTTACTTCGGGTCTTCTAGGAAAATTGGAGCGTGACAATACTGCTTGGTAGTTCTTCATTTTTCTCGATTTGTCAGCTTCTAGTCTTTAGACTTCAGCACCCAAACGTCTTCTATGATCACAAATTCATGACAAATTTTTGTAGCCACTATTTTGGTCTTTTTGACATCTTTTTCCTGAAACGCACATAAAAAAAGTAATACCAAAAAATAGTACAGTATGTGCATCAAATGTCAAATAATTCCCATTATCACTCAGGTTTACAACTCTTGTTTTATACAATTTTATACCCTAATCACACATCTCTACCTAAATATTGCTAGTCCCAAGCAATGCAAAAATAAAAAATAACGAAGAATGAGTTCGAAAAGTTTCAATAACGCTCAAGAAACTAAAACGTTTATGAAGTTGTTGCTTAATTTGATTAGCTAAATGGGTTGACCAAATCTAATTCAATGAGGTAAAACATCTCAATTATCAATCTAATAGGGGATTAGGGTTCTTCTCTTCGACCTCTTCATTGTGAAGTAAGTATCCCTAGGAATCGTTCATGTTCGTTTTGAACTGTAATCAATAAAAAATGTTTCTAATGACTGATTGAAACTTGCATAACCTATTGATGACGAATTTTCAAATATATATTCATAGCTTTCTACTTTTCATCGGTATTTGTAGAGGGAGGATTTTAGGGTTTCCTCTACCCTTGTAGAGTAGCACATGCAATCTATTTCAGGTATGTAGCGAGAGGCATTCCAATTCCAAAGTAATAATTATTAATTACCTATTGAATGATGAAGTTATATGTAAGTGTCATATAAGTTTTGCTTGAATTGAGGTTGTATGCAATACATGTACTTGTATGAAAGTTTGTTGTTATTGGTTGATGTCGTGATGAGATTATTATATATATAAGCTATGTGATATGTTGTAGAGTAATTTGGATTGAGTGGTCGGGTGATTGTTAGGCCTTGGGAATACATTTATTTTAAGATTTATCGTGATTGATATTAGCCTTGGAAGTACATATGTTCCAAGGCTTGTCTTGATTGATGTTGGCCTTGAAAGTATATTTATTCCAAGGTTTATCGTGATTGATTTTGGCCTTGGGAGTATGTTTGTTCCAAGGTTTGTTATGACTGATGTTGGCCTTGGGAGTACATTTATTCCAAGATTTGTAATGATTCATGTTGGCCTTGGGGGTACATTTGTTCCAAGGTTTGTCGTAATGGTCATTGGCTTTAGAACCAAATCCGAGTGCATGACGCCTTGGGTTATGGCACCTGAGTTGTCGGTAGTAAGAGGACTGTATATCCCGGGTCATTGGTCAGGTTGGTTGTGTTGATAGTTAGATTGTTTGCTAGATGTTGTTGGGTGTATTACTTACATTGATGTTTCTATCTTTCTCGTTAAGCTTTGCTTAATCATTGTTTATGTTGGTTCATTGAAAATTTCTTTAGAATTGGAAAGACTCTAATTCGTACATATTTGGTTGTATTTTGCAAATATATTTTCTTATAAAATGCCTAGTAAAATCAAGTAGCAGTGGACCAATGATACGGGACTAGATGAAATGGAGCTTATTCAGGCAGTTGTAGTTAGTCACATTTTTGCTATTTCATAGACATATGTTGGCGTTTAACCAGATTTATTATTAGTCATTTAAATATTGACGTAAGAATGGATTATGTTTAAATTGTCATTGGATTGCAATAATTTTAGTTATAGAAATATGATTTATTTAAAAGTTTGTTTTATTGTGTAGTGTGAATGATTGTTAGTGGCGTATTCGGGATATGTCGAATTTTAAAGCATTAAAGCTTCCTTGCTAGCTTGTGAAAATTGGAGATGGTGGCACTGACTATGGCATTGTTGTTGGCTATCGGGGGCGGGTGATCACAATTTGGGCTTGCAGAACGAGGTAATTGCATGTAAAGGGGTGTAGCGGCTAAATGACATCGTGATAGGGCCCTAAACAGCACCGACATGTAGTGAGAATCAGCGATGGTGGAGATACATGATGTCGGTAATCAACCAACTGAGCCGTAGTAATGTATGGTAAAGATAAGTAACGGCTGGACTATGTCAATTGGCGGTTGTGTAGCCATTGCGGCTTGTTAATTTAGGGTGGAAAAATAAAATTAAAAACTAGGGTTTTTAGCTCTGATATCATGTTATGTATAAAAGCCAAAATAGAATTATATTGATTATTGACAATGTTTATGGTATAAACATAAATAAGATATGCAAGGACCTAGAAGATAAATTAATTACACTGGTAGTACAACAGCTAATATAAACTAATATGGTAGCTAACCGTACTAGTAACGGCTCCCTACCTACTCGTGCTACTTTTTAATTATCTATCTACTACAGATGTGATGCTTAAATTGTTATATTCATATTTTTATCCACCTCAATCTATTATAGGTATTTATCTAAGTTGTATTAATATCGACTTTTTATACCTTTAATCTTTAGCCGTAATGTCATAAGCTTTTCATGCGTGTTATTATCTGTTTTTAAACTTACATCCTAAATTGAAGGGGGGTTCCCATTTATTGGAATTTTTTTAATGAAGAATGATGTTCTTAATGTCTAAGATGGACATTCTGGTTTCCTTTGTGTTCTTCTTGAGAGGAATCGTTATAATTGATATTAGATTGATTAAATTAAATTAAATTTCTAAGATATTAATATATTTCCTAGCTATATTTATGATTTGATTTGAACAAATTTGATTTGATTTAGTCGGATTGCATATAGATTTGATTTGATCTTGCTTGAATTTATTGTGTAAAAATTTTGAACTCTCTCTATATATGTCTCTATTATACATACCAATAAGAATTATTACTACTTAAATTAAATTTGTCAGTATAAGACTACAAGTCACGGTAATTCGCAAAATATGAAAGAAATGATATTTTGTAAATAGTTATATTTAGAAATTTCCTATATACCACCATACATGTGTTGACATGTAAGAAAAAAAGAGATTTTTTTATTATAATATTAATTTATATTTTCTACGTATCAATATTCTCTCTCCTACTTGTCAATATTCTCTTTAATATGAATCAGCACATGTATAGTAGGATGTAAAAATTTTCTAGATGCTTGAATGTAAAAATCCATTTCCAATATGAAATACCTTCTTACTAACCTGCAATTGAAATGTAATTTTCTAAATTATAGTAGCTTGGCCCCATAAAATAATACCACTCCACGCATGAATTTCAGTCCTTTCCCGAACAATTTTTGGTTCCGCCCGGTCTAAGAGGGATGTACTAATATTTTCAAATTTAATAGTTGCAACAATCAAACGGGTATAACTCGTACTTTTTATTTCCCTTGCAAGGGAAAGAAGCTAATGTAATAACTTACAAGAAAAGATGTGGAAACTTTAAAGATGTAGTGGCACACCATAATTATATACCATCACATACTTTTTTCAACTGGACTTAGATAATCTTATAGAAAAAAAAATGACAACCGTACTTTTAGTATGATCATTAAATTCTACTGAAGCATGCGCGGTGAAGGGATTGTATATAGGATATTTTATTTTTATATTATTGGTTATGGTTTTTCATAATATTATTTTAATCAAATTTTATCTTTATTGATTAGCATCTTTTGTTTTTTGTTTTTTTTTTCCAATTCTTTATAATTTTGTAAGAAATCCAAATTTAGTGGAATTCATATTATGATAATATTTCTAAAAAATATATTTTATGTTACTTTTAAGTATGGAGAAAATCTAATTATGATAATATTTCTAAAACATAATATTGATTAGGATAATGTTTCTAAAATACGTAGAGAAACCTAGAATGATAAGAATCATATCATAATAATATTTATTTTCTATTGGAATTCTAATTGCTAAATTTGTATAGATAAATAGAAAAAAAAATTAATGATGACACCTGTCAAAAGCTATATGGATTATGATTAGGGCGAAAATAATAGAAGTGATATTTTTATATTAGCGAGAATATATATCTTCTATTACAGCATGAAAATTATCAACATGAAGGCATCTAATAATGGCCAGTTTGGGATTATTTTTTATTGAATGCTACTACTTTACTTTCTTGGAAATTGTATGGTGAAATGTTTGGTAAACTCTTAAGTAAATACTTTTAATAATCAGTTTTCGTTTTTTTAAGGGTACTTTTGAAATCAGTCTTAGGGGTGATTTAAAAAGCTATTTCTATTTTTTCTTTAATTAATTATCATAATAATCTCAATTATATTTAATATATTTTTCATGCATACCTACTTTTGTCTTTTTATAATAAAAGAGCACAACTTTACAAAAAATTACACTACTTATCAAAGCATTTTTTAAAAATTATTTATCAAACTCTAGAATTATCCTCACTTTTAGAATCAATTTTCAAACACAGATTTAAAAAACGAATTTTAAAAAATATTATCCATCTCATACTAGGCAGTACATCAGGTCTTTTTGAAGTGTCTGAGAGCTTTCATGACCTTTTCAATATATCAGCGACTTTTTGAAGCGTCTAAGAGCTTTCATGACCTTTCTACGGTTAGACACTCTCTATGCAAGACTTGGAAAATCATTTTTTTTTTTTTTACCATCACAAGACTTGGAAAACTTAATATGGAAGATAAACAAATATTTTAATGGAAACCAATTTGGGAATTCTGTAATAAATAGACTATAATAAACTTGAAGTGAATGTTAATATAGCTTTCTGTTGATCTTCTTGTAAGATTTGGACGCAAATGATTTGAGCTAATCATAAATAAGTTCAAGTTCAGTTCTTTAAAAACTTGGTTCAAATTCTTTCATCTATAAAAAGCTAGGCTTGAGTCATAAAATAGGCACATTAAATAAACGACACAAGTCTGAAAAATTTTGGGCTCAGCTCATCATGAATTTAGGCTCGTTCGAATAGTTTTCATTTGAAAATTATATATTTTTCAAATTAAATGTATAAAATATATAGTTACAAGGATACCAATGAGCCGAGTTGAGCCATGAGTTGTTCAGAATGGACTTGTTTCTTCATTGTGCTCACTCATGTTGGACTCGAACTTGTGAGGAGTCCTACAAGGCTTGTTCAAGCTTGGCTTACTTTGTATTTGAAATTTTGGGCTCAAACTCAATCTCTAATCTTTTTAAGTCTCGGCTCCTTAGTTAACTCGTTACGCTCAGCTCGGTTCACTTATCATTTGTAGTTAAATTCAACCATCAAGTAATCTTAAAAACAAATATTAATAACAATTTATAATAAAATTACCATATAATAATAGTTTATAATTCTGGTTGTGTGAGGCATACTAGTTCACATCTTCACCTAGAGCACGATTATCTACATTTTTATAAATGAAAAACAAACAATAAAAGATGACCCATATTGAAGAGCAAATTTATAATGACCATGCTACGTTACTCTCAAGGATTGGCCTTTCCCACATTATTAATTATTGGATTCAAGTTGATTGATAAAAGTAGGTAATTTATTTTATGTTTATCCACATTTGTTATAGGTGTTAGACCTAGAACCATAGGTTTATCACACTCAAATGTAAGTTATTATTAGACTTTCAAAAAATTATAACTGGGACTAGAAAAATCAATATGTGAAATCATAAATAATTTCAAGTGCGTGAATTATACTTTTGACAATTTCAGGATAAATGTACTTCCCCGTTGTTTCTAAGTCTCTATTTAGAATTGCTACGCAAATTAAGGTAATGATTATAAATTATGAAATTGACTAAAATTCCATAATAAAGTCAACTTTTAATCTCCATAATAAAAAAATAATTAAAATATCAACTCTCTTTCTTCCCAGTTATGATTAAGATAAGAACAATTTCGATAGTTTGTTAATTTTTTATATTAAAATTTTGAAAATGATATTAATTTAGAAATTTTACATTTTACTAGAGTGATACTTAAAAATATAAGAGAGGGAGTATTTTATTATTATTTTACTAAAAATCCAAACTAGGACTTTGAAACTTGGATCCTTTATGAATAAGAGAGGAGAGTAAATCATATTTTACCATTGATAATAATAGTTTATTTACACTGAAGGAGTCTTAAACAAGTGAATTTCCATACATGATATATGTACATAATTTAAATATACGTATCATATATCCAAATGTGTTTCTACATAAAACATTCTACGGCGACGCTGCGGCACATTTGATCTATAATATAATATTGTGTCTGTACTATTTTTTTCTAACTTTTTTATTTTGAATCATACTCTTATATTATTTTAAAATAGGATAGTTACTGCCCGGAGAAAAACAGGCCAGGGCTATAGCATAGAAAGTCTATGCTAGCAATTTATTTCTAAATTTTTTTTTATAGTGTTAGCATTTCTATGTTGAAAAAAAGGGATAGACTTGTGACATTTGAATTTAGATGTGTGTCTTTGACTTGTATACATTGCCTTGGGTATAATAGACAATATACTAGCTGTCCAAAATGAAAATAAAAACCTAAGTCTTCCAAAGATCAAATAAAGCCAACTCTTCCACAAGCACCAATTAGGAAGGAACATTCTCAGAGAGAGAGAGAGAGAGAGAGAGAGAGAGAGAGAGAGAGATGGGAAGATCTCCATGTTGTGACAAAGCAAATGTGAAGAAAGGGCCATGGTCACCTGAAGAAGATGCTATGCTAAAAGATTATATAGAGAAAAATGGTACAGGGGGAAATTGGATTTCTCTCCCACAAAAAGCAGGTATTTATTCTTTTTAAAATTATATATTATTGATCATTTTATGATTGTTGTATTGCAGGTTTTAAATTTCAAGCTTTGGTTTTTCGCTTATTCTGTTGTTATGGCCATAAATTTTTAGCTGGATGCATTTATGTTATTGTCGGTTTGCTAAAATCAATAATTTTTCGCTTAAAAGCGGCAAAGAAACAACCTTTGTTCGTTTCATTTTACTCTCTTAGAGTGCTTCTAGATTTGGAATTAGAGAAAATTTTCTCTTGTATTATTATTAATAATGATTGTGTTTGTGCAATTATTAGGTTTAAAAAGATGTGGAAAGAGTTGCAGATTAAGATGGCTAAATTATTTGAGACCAAATATTAAGCATGGAGAGTTTTCTGATGATGAAGATAGACTCATTTACAGCCTCTTTGCTAACATTGGAAGCAGGTACCACCACCCTTTTCATTTTTAATAATAATAATTCAAAATTTTCATTATTTTTCAAAATTTTTATTTTTGGTTCTAGTTCCATCCCAATTGATTTTGCTACTATTTTCACATTATCATAATAAGTTTTAGATTGAAAGTACTTTCATTACCTAAAAGATTTAAAATTAGGAAACTAGAAGCTCTCGAGAAATGATAAAATGTTGCCAACAATTTTAAAATTTACATCTTTTTTTACATTTCCAAAAAGTTGCCTTCCATTACCTTAAAAAATTTATTCTAATGATAAAATTTTAAAAATAAAATAAAATTTCAATTAGTTTTGTGAATGAAAACAGCATAACTTGCCAGAGAACAGCATGGAAACAAAACTAGTGGGAACACTTTTCATTAACTTTGCTAAATCCAACTCCCTCGTGAGTGTACTAATTCACAACTTTTAGCACTAATCATGTTACTTATCTTAATTATTTTGGAACTAATTTTCACAATAAAAAATAAAATTGCAGGTGGTCAATAATAGCAGCCCAATTACCAGGCAGGACAGATAATGACATAAAGAATTATTGGAATACTAAGCTCAAAAAAAAACTCGTGGGATTAATCCCTAATCCCTCTCACAAATTACCCATAAATAATCCCCTTAATTACCCACTATCTTCATATTCATCATCGTTATCGTCCTCTTCATATTCATCACCAACGCCATCATCAATTAATTATTTGCATACGTCAGATCCTTTTAGATCTTATAATACAGGAACGTTATATCCTGAGTTGTCTTACGATCAACTTTCTATGCTTCAAAATCCCTTTAATTTTTGTATCACAAAAGGGGAAGGGGGGTATGAGGGCCCTATGGGTAATTATGAAGTGAAAGAGGGTGTACCTTTGTCTAGCTGCAGCTCTTCTGATGATGGGGGCTATTTACTTAATGGTGTTGATGATAATCAAAATTTAATTATCCCTAATGGGTTATGTGGTGAAGATGCAAGTGATTATAGTTGTCTTGAGGAGATTAAGCAACTAATTAGTACCAATTTTTGCAATAATGTCAACTTCTTTGTGGATCATGACAATAAGGTTGAAGAGAAAGTTGCGTACTCTTGACTTTGACTCTGTATTCGCTTAGAATGAAATATGGCGACAAAAATTTTTACATCACTGTTGTCTTGAGATGGTCGCCAGTTATTAACATCATATTTATCTTATGAAGACGGTCGTGCGACAACATCTTTTGTTAGCATTGTTGTGTTTAGATTTGTATTTACTTTAGCAATTTTTTTTTTCTTTTTTCTTCTTCTTGTGTTTTGGGAACACTTTTTTTATTGCATAATGAAAAGGTTGCTTTTATGCATTTCTTTTTGAAAAAATGATGTATGTGTTAGTTCAAAATTAGCTTAACCCATTGAAAAAGAAATGTAATGAAAAATAGTGTAGCCATCATCTATTTCTCAAGGATTCTTGTCAAGGCCCTTAAATAAACCCTCTTATCTTGGTATTTTTCTAATGTTAATCTTGTAATGTTCTTTCCTTGTTTTCTGTGATGCCAATTTCTTTTTGGTGTGTTGTGAGGACCAAGATGAGAACCTTTGGTTATTTAATGGGTTTTATGTTTATCCTCATCCTTATAAGTCTTCTTACAAAGTCTCCTAATTAGTCTCTACATAGATAGATAATTCAGGATCAAGGGCGGGTCACCGTGGGTTAAACCGTTTATTTTAAAACCAGTAATTAAAATTAAATTTATTTTTAAATTAAATCTTATAGGAGGCATGTTATTTTAATTTTAATTATACATTTAAAAATAAACGAACCAGCAACGTCAGACAGGGAGTGTTTAGCACCCTTGCCAAGCAGCTTGTCTCACTTCGATAATTTGCAGAAATTTTTTTTTGGATTGTCTAAAATTAATTGGACATTTTTTATTTTGATATAGTTTAATCATTATAACCATTAGTGTTTTATCAATTATTAGGGGCTACAAACTATAAAGATAGATTGGTCATTAGTACATTATTTCAAATTTGAAAATGTAATTTTTTTTTTCCTTTGCCTAAAATAACATGGTCAAACAATACAATCGTTTGTGTATGGGAGGTATATACTAAACAAAAGCAATTTATTAATCACTCAATATAAACAATAATTAATAAATGGTACAAATTGACTATCATTGATTTCCGGAGTGCTCGCCCCCAATGCGTACCCTGTTACCACCTTATTAATTACTATGGATTTAGTAATATCTATTGGTGATTTCGTCAAAATAATATGGTCATTCTTCAAACGACCATACCTATTGTTTCTATGGCTAAACATGATACTATAGTAGTACCAACAGGTTTCGAAATTTTGGCATGTGGCTTTTCGATCGAAAATAAATAGTCAGATGATGATGCCACTAGTGTACAAATTGAATATACTTGTGATAACAAATAAACATGTTTTATCTATTCAGATACATGAAAATGATATTAGCTTGACAGTTGCATTCTACGATAGAATGGTCCGACAACTTAAATATTCTTTTTCTTATCAAAACCCAAAATATAACTTTATTAGTACTAATATGGGTAAGCTTAAAAAAAATGAGTAAGCTTATAACCAAATTTAAAAACCACCACCAATAGTTTTACCACAATCATTTCCGTGCTATTTAATGATCTCCGAACAAAATAAAGTGATATGGGAAATAGTAAATTTGTTGTTACCAGCACTAGAATTGATATAGGTCACCATATGAGTGGAGCGGGATCGGAAGCTAGAGAATGCCAAAATTCAAAAAATTTGCAGAAAGCTGCAATAGAAATAACTATAGCATGAACGAATATACCGCCTCGAAGAAGTATTTCTGTAAGACCCTATTTCAAATAACTAATGAAATTGGGAGATTATGTTGCAATTAACTGAAACTGGATTCTTTCTCTCCGTTGCTATTCATGTTCTAATTTTCACGATTAACGGAGAGAAAAAGAAGAGAGAAGGGGAGAAGTCACTTCTTGGCAAAACTCGCTCGATCTGAGAGGAGAAGAAAGCTAAGAAGAAAATCAATAGCGGATTCTGACTCCTCGTCTCGCTCTCGTTCTTTTGACGCAAATATTTCTCCTAATCTGTTCAAGTAATTCATACCCAAATTCTCTCAAATCATCCAAAATTTGGTTGATTAATGAATTGATGTGTAATTCGATGTTACAAACCCATATCTCCATTGAATTTGGTTATAGGTTCGTGTTTGAGTGACGTTTAATAAAAG
This sequence comes from Embelia ribes, assembly GCA_001753735.1. Lineage (NCBI taxonomy): Eukaryota > Viridiplantae > Streptophyta > Magnoliopsida > Ericales > Primulaceae > Embelia > Embelia ribes. The sequence goes on from MKEJ01039513.1 coordinate 17,108, forward strand.
AACTTGTCTTTCCAAAGCTTTTCGAGAAAAATCATTAAGTCTCGTATAAGTTATGTTGCGGAATTTGATTCTTATGCTATTGAATTAATGGAGTAAATATAAGTTTTGAGGTTATTAAACTCGAATAAAAATTTATATGAATTTGAAGTTAAATTTCTATCTTCTATGGAAATCTAGTGCAATTCTAGTATTTCGGCTACTAATTTGACCCGTCTACGATTCAAATTAAATTATGCTCAAAGAATGATAATTTTAGATAATTGAGCTAATTTTCTAACTGTAAAGTTTGAGATTAAAAGAAGTTACGGTTTGAGAAATGTGACCAAAATATCAAACTACTGTCAGTCTATCATTGCTACAACCTGAACATTTTGGGCTCTATTTTGACACTTCTACGATTTGTATTAAATTTTTCTCAAAATATAAAAATTATAAATAAATGAAATATATATCTAACTGAAAAACTTCAACACAATTGGATTACGGTTTGAGAAATATGGCCAAAATTTCAAGCTATTGTCAATTTATCTTTCTAAAATTTTGGTGCGATTTGAACACTTCAGGCACTATTTTAATCCCTCCACATTTTGAATTAAATTTTTCTCAAAATATGAAAGTTGTATGTAGATGATATACTTTCTGATTGTAAAATTTGGGCTCAAATAGATTTACTATCATGAGAATAAATAGTGGTTATTATTTGGTTAATCTTGGGGCCCTAGGACCAAGGTTAGCGTATTTGTGGTTTGTTTAGAACCTTAGGGCCCTATGACCAAGGTTGGCTTTGGGTGGTTATTGATGGACCTTGAGACCATAAGACCAAGATCGGCTATAATTGATCATACAAGCAACAGAGACACTCTGCGGTTGCTTTACGCATAAAGTACGAGGATACTTAGTATTTCGTCCGAGAGGACCTAGTATCCCAGTAGTTTGTGCGACTTACTTGATAGTTCATGTGTTACATGTATTGCTTTACACATGTATAGGTAGGCTTGGATGAGTTAGCATGTTGAACATTCCTGCTATATATATAATGCACATATTTGTTATTGTTATTTCGATAGACTGGACATATTTTTCTGACTTGTGCTTGCTTGGTTGGACTTTTCATTTTTTTATTTTTTTGCATGAAAACGCTAAGCAAATCAGGAGTTCAGAGTCAGGGACACTAATTTAGGATATGTTGAAACTCGCTCGAGGATTGACTTATCCTTTCTATCAGCTTTTTCATATGTTATCATTTTCAGACAATTGTAGGGCGTAGGTCAAGACGTTTGTTTATCTTCAGTTTGAATAAATTGTACGGCCATAAAACATGATAATAAGGCCTCGTAGGTTGTATTTCATTGGTTTAGACTTCGTTAATGGCATTTATGAGATATGATTTATTTCAGTTTTGACTAGCAGACACATAAATGAATGCATAGTGATGTTTCGTAGTTATTTCTGAAAATTTTGGATTACAAGATATAGGTGATGATATTGTCATCAGAGATCTCATACTATGAATCCCAAGAAAAATTTTCAAGCTTAACGATGTTTGCACACGAGACAAAAATAAGGAGTAGCAAAATTTGAGATATTGTGATGAGTCATCAGAGATATTTTTAAGTCAAGGAATGTATAACTTTGGAGAATATGATTTCAGTGGGAGTTCATTGCATTTCAGGAACGATAGTCAGAGTTATTCTAATTCACTGAATATATATCCCAATTCTTCCATTTATTTTCCTTATGGTGATAGTACACAAAATAATTATTCATTATTAGATTTTATGTAGACTGTTAGTTATGATGACCTTGTGCTATCTTAACTTCCATTTTTTCAACAAAGCCATGTATCTAAGAGGCAACAAGTTGAAACTGAATGAGGATATTTCTCATATATACTTTTTAGTGCATGACAAGGCACCAATAGTGAAAATCAGGAAAGAAGTTATGATACTCTACGCTATTGGATGTGGAATAAAATGGTTTAAAATGTGTGTTTGATGTTGTTATTATTTTTTTATTTGATGTAAATGATTATTATCTATTTTCAATAGATTTGTATTATATGAAATATGATCTTTATCTTTAAAAAAACTTCAACATATGAAAAATATTCAAATAAGAAAGCATTAAAAAATAAGAATTTAAATATGAAAGTCATAAAAAGTATACGAAACTATTAAAAATATAATTATATGGTATAAGTAATGTGTGATATTAAAATTTAGATGAGTCGAACGAAATTAAAAACAATTCGCAGTTCCGTTTTTCGCAACCGTTACGCTATTGCCGTTACACCCCGAAACCATTACCGTTACAACAAACTTGGTTTTAATCCAATAAACTTAGTAATAAAAAAAAATGTACAGCTTTGTTAAAAAACTTAATGGAATATGCCATAGCATGCAAGAAAAGCAAGGTATCCGTATACTACGTTAACATGGAAAGCAAGAAATATTCATTTATCAAAAACGATAATGGAGAAGCCAATCACGAACACACGTTTGAACACATTTCCAACCGCATGTGTAAGATAGTAGGTATAAAAAGGCAATGATGGATATATAAACATACAAGTATGTATTGTCCATATCAGTCTGCAAAAAGATAGTAGGCATCAAAAGGGAAGTGAGAAATAAAATGATGATAATATTTGTAATAGTAAATAATGTTACGAGTTCAAACTTTTTTGGAAAAAAAGTTTTCAAATTCAGATTCTATAAACTAAGTTTTTAACTTGGTGTAAAATTTGGAATCCCATTTTTCTGGTTTCGTATGTTCTCGGCACAGGAACAACCTCCTGGAAAATTACATCCATCAAGAAATTCAACAAATCTATTAGAAAACACATCGTAAACTGAGTTCAAACACCAACAATAAATTGAGCATCCTATTCAACAAATGTATTAGAAAAAAGAGTTCTCCGTCCATTCTCAACCTAAAATCTATTATTTTATTCAACAAATTACCTGGAAAGGACTCATGGAAGTACAAAAACACCTTCAAGTATGCCAATGATCTCAGGTTATTTTACCTGAGCATTAAACCATCAACAACTCTTTGTTTACTTTAGAATTTTTCATGTTTTTGCTATTATAATAAAAAATAATAATATAAATCAACTTTTCCCAACAGAAATCACATTTCTTCCAGTTTATTTATGTAAAATTAGTTTAGGTTGATATTGTTAAGTATTATCTTACATCGATTAATAATAAACGTAAATGAGCACATCAGTTTAATATAAAATATTATTTTCACCAAATTTAAAAATTGATAGCAAATTTATTTTTTTAAAAAAGTATAAATAATTAAGCACTATTTTGATCATCGGAGAGGAACTTAGCCCATCGGGGGCGGCTGGGTTTAGGGTTTGGGGTTGGGCTGGATGTCGTGAAACCGAGCCATATGGAGCAGGCCAAGGGCTGGGTGTTTGGGAAATTGGGTTAGCATCAGTCATGCCTTGAATTGCGAGAAACCGATGACATGAGTATTCCCTTTATAAAAGAAAAAGGGAAACACATCATCTATATCACCATCTCGCCACAATTGCCAACACAAAAACTTTACAGTATTGAAACTTCGCATTTAGAAAATATTTTTCCCATAATAACCAACAAAATCATTTTTGAAGTTTATTCCAGCAAATAGTCGACATATAGGTTATAATAATCGACATATGCTCAAATAGTTGACATATATGTCATATCAGTCGACATATTTATCTTAAAAAAGAAACAGAACACTCTGGAACAAAATACCACCTAAACAGTCAACATATTACGGCATAACAGTCGACTTATTGCTTGACAGTCGATTTATGTGTCCTAATTAGTCAACATATTTACCCTAAAAAAGAAACATAATACACTGGAATAAAATGTAGGTAAAACAGTCAACATATTAGGGCCTAATAATTGACTTATTGCTAGACAATCAACTGTCCTAATAAGTCGACATATACATTGCATCTTCAACTACAAAAGAAACATCCTTGTTTATAAATACAACTTCAAATCAAGCTATGTACATGTACAAAAATAAGAAAAACCATTGTTACACCCCACAATCCATGACTTGGGGACGTGAGATAAAACAAAAGATAACTATAATAACTAACAAAACCATTCCCGACTGCAACATAACCTTGCCATAAGTATAGAGATAATATGGCCATCATCAATAGGGTCCGCATCAACAAATATATATAAATATAAAGTGTAAACATTTCTATTTACAAATTACAAAACAAGCTCAATGCTTGAACAAAAGAAATAAAGGTTTATACAAGCACCTTGCCTCAAATACACCGATAACATCAACCCAATGCCACACCGAGTCATCTACTAAATATAAACCCCAAGATGTGCCTGCCCATCTAGTAAGCCTGAGTTATCCTTTGATCTTATAAAACTAATAGGCACAAACATTCAAGCAAAAATAAAAGAAAGTACTAGTCAAATTTGTTAGCAAAATGATAAAATTGAGTTTAAGTAATATATCACATATATGCTCATGTGGATATTCAAATTAAATTATAAGCACTGAATTTTTAATAACTCCTCGTTTTATTATCTGAAAACCCTGTTATAAAATATGTGAAGTAATTTACAAGATCTTTCATACCTTCGAAATTTCTACGAATGCAGTAACAATGTATGAAATACAAGTTTTACATAAGTGCATGCTCTAAGCATGAGGGGAAACTACGAGTCTAATAATAGTACGTGATCTAAGTATGTAAAGTGTACAGTAAATAGATTCAACCTTGAATGTACCATACATACAACAACAAAGTTCGAACTAGCAACCTTGACTCATACCCTCATCTACGAACTTTGACTGATATCCTGACTATGAGTGCAAAAATCAAACCCGACTATGAACTTGCACTCTGATTATGAATCCAACTACAAACACTAATATCGAATACCGACTCCGAACATTGACTCTGAACTTAGAATTTGACTCCGAAAACCTACAATGACTATGAACACTGCCAATGGCTATAAACACTGACATCGAACACTGACTTCGAAAATCGACTATGACTACGAATGCCTCCAATTACTACGAACATCAACAAAGACTAATAATTTCCCATAGAAAAGATGGACTCTCAGTCTTGGGTTGTAACCCCCTCTGAATGATGCCCTGTGGAAAGATGGACTCTAAGTCTTGGGTCATAGCCCATTCCGAATAATTTTCTATAGGAAAGATGGATACATAGTCCTGGGTCATAGCCCCATTCAACTAATTTTCTATAGGAAAGATGGACACACATTCCTAGGCCATAGCCCCCTCTAAATAATTTTCCATAGGAAAATGGTATTCATGCGTAGAAGTCCTCGGCTCCAATAAGAGAATCCCGATTTAGCGCTGTCAGGTCGCTCTCTTGACTCGGAGACCAGTGATGATCCATTAAAACTATGGGATAGATCACCAAGATATTGTAAATTAACATAAGAAAACCTTATATTATTATTAAGATCAAACCAATGATCTATACAAAACAAGACATAGAAGAATTTGATAATCAAATCAAAGAACTATTAGACAAAAATCTAATAGAAAAAAAAAATAGTCCTTATTCAAATTTAACCTTCATAGTGAGAAACTGAAGTGAAATTAGAAGAGGTACAACAGAATGGTCATCAATAATAAAAGATTAAATGACCATCTAGAATTTGATAGCTATTTTATTCCTAGAAAAGATGTACTTATAAACCTAATCAAAGGAGCTAAGTTTTTTTCAAAAATAATATATTTTAACACAGTAGGTGTAAATTTTCCTGAGTTATTTCCACAAATTAATTCTTCTTTTTGAAGCTTTTTAACTATTGCCTTAGTACATTATTTTATCCCAATGAATGGTTCTTCATTTGGATATTCCTCTTACCATTTTTCTAATGGTATAGCTTTTAAAATGTATCCCTAACTTAAATCTGATGCGTCGGTTTCTAGTATTAATTTATCTCTTGTTTAAGGATAATAAATTGTCGGTAAATTATTTAATTTTTGTAATTTGTTTAATTATTTCACTATCTTTTTGGGTCCAATTAAATTAGACATCTTTTCTTAGTTTTTCTAATAATTGTAACTCGAATTTAATTAGATTTTCAATATAGTTTCTTCCATAATTGAGAATTTCGAAGAAAATTTGTAATTGCTTTTTCTCAACTAAAATTTCTGGAAATTTTTTTACTTTTGAAATAATGTGTTGTTGCAACATTAAACATTATGGCTTAAAACTAGTCCTAAAAATTCTATTTGTTTTTTTTTAACTTCTTTATTTTTTGGTGATAGAATTATTCAATTTTTTCTGAATTTTTTTACCGTCTATTTTAGATGAATTTTATGTTCTTTTAATGTTTTAAAAAAAACCAAAATATCATCAATATGAACTACACAACAATATTTCATATATTTGAAGATTGTATCCATCCATCTTTGAAATATTTGAGGTGCAGTATTTAAATCAAAAGGCATCACATTCCAATAGTAGTGTCCTCTTAGAGTACTAAAAGTTCTCAAGCCTTTTGACTCTTCTGTAAGTTTCAATTGTCAGTATCCTGACTTGCAATCAAATTTACTAAAGTACTTAGCTCCTTTGATTTGATTAATAAGTACATATTTTCTAGGAATAAAATAGCCATAAAATTCTAGATGTTCATATAATATTTTATACTTGATGACCATTCTGGCTTTATCTCTTCTAATTTCACGCCAGTTTCTTACTATGAAGGCTAGATTTAAATGAGGATTATTCGTTTCTTCTATTAGATTTTTGTCCAATAGTTCTTTGATTTGATTATCAAATTCTTCTATGTCTTGTTTTGTATAAATTATTGGTTTGACCCTAATAATAATATTAGGATTTCTTAATGTTAATTTACAATATCTTGGTGATCTAACCCATGGTTTTAATGGATCATCACTAAAATTTTCTTTTAGGATTGTGACCAACCAGTGAGTTTGTGCTAAATCAAAAATTTGGTCAATCTCATCACGCTTCAAGGGCACAAAATTAGGTGTATATTTATAGTTATGTTGTTCAAGTAATGGGATAGTTATT
>MKEJ01039515.1:0-15640 GCA_001753735.1 Embelia ribes
TTTATCTATTATAAAATTGTCATATTGCTGTATTAACCTCCAACCTATTTCACAATCAGCAACGGTAAATGGCTTCCCATATATGGCGTATATTTTAGGATATTGTGCAATTCTTTCTCTGACAATAAAGCAACAAGCATTTATGTGCTATATAATTATAAAAGATTATATTGAAAACATTAAGAGCAAATCGAAGGAATTGAAAACAGAACAAGTGAAGAACCATTGACAAACTAAGAAAGAACAGCGGAGAACCATTGAAGAACCAGTGAAGAACTTGTAGAACCTGTGAAGAACTTGAAGAACGATTGAAGACCTGTGAAGAACCTATGATGAACCTGTGAAGAACTTAAAGAACCTTTGAAGACCTGTGACGAACTTGTGACGAACTTCTTCAAGTTCTTCAAGTTCGTCCTAGATTCTTCAAGTTCTTCACAGGTTCGTCAAAGGTTCGTCACAGGTTCTTCACAGGTTTATCACAAGCTCTTCAAGTTCTGCAAGTTAAATAATACATTGAATAAGACATACGTCATCGTAGAGCCACTTTTCCCTGGTTAGCAATCTTCTAAAAAATGCAGTTGTAGCATATCCAGTTTTCATATCAATTGCCTTCTCTCTGTCTTTGTTAGGTTCAGGATCTTCCACCCATTCTGCCTTTTTTTAAACATTTCTTTATCATACATGTCTAGGGGTTTATCTTTACTGGATCATTCAGCTTAAACTATTTTCCAGAAGGATTGGTGAAGTCATCCAAAGAGAAGGGTATATGGTATATTGCGATGCATCGAAGGAAGATATAAGATGCATTTTAATGCAAACCGAGGGTAGTCATTCATGCATCTTATCGGTTAAATGTTCATGTATAGAATTATCCAATGCATGACCTGGAGTTAGGAGCTGTAGTCTGTGCCTTAAAGATCTTGAGACATTACTTGTATGGGGAAAGGTTCGAAGTGTTCTCAGACTATAAGATTATGAAGTATATATTCATTCAACGTGATTTGAATATGAGGCAACGATAGTGGATGGAAATCTAGAACAAAATGATTTTGAATTGCAGTATCACCCAGGAAAGGCTAATGAGGTGGTAGATGCGTTGAGTTTCAAAACTCAATCTACCTTAGCGTGTATTTTCTATGATGACTGGGATGTGCTAAATATGTTGAGTGAGTTTGGTTTGAGTTACATACAAGGAGGAGATCGAATCTCTTTATGTGCAATAGTTGTGAAACCTGATCTAAATGAAAGGGTAATTGAATCGCAGTGGGAAAATGCAAGGTCTCAGAAGTTCACAGCTAAAGCTCAACGTGGGGAATCACGGGTTTAGTCCATCGGAGGAAGTGGGGAATTGAGATACCGAGGCCGGTTATATGTGCCAAAGCAAATGAGGGATGAGATATTGAGAGAATTACATCAGTCGAGGATAGTAGTGTACCCGGGTGGAAATAAGATGTATCATGACTTGAGTTGCACGTACTGGTAGACGAGTTTGAAAAGGAATATTACTGAATTTGTAGCATAATGTTTGATGTACCAATAGGTTAAGGGGGACAGGAAGAAGGAGGGTGGTGAATTGCAACCACTCGAGGTACCAGAGTGGAAATGGAAGCATATCACGATGGATTTTGTAAGTGGCTTACCAACGTTAAAGGGAAAGAAGGACACTATCTGGGTGATTGTCGATAGGTTGACGAAGTCTACCCACTTCTTACCTATCAAAATGGAAGATGGAGTGGAAGTACTAGCACGGATGTATGTGAAGGAGGTCTTTCAGCTACATGGTGCACCTAACACCATTGTATCCGATCGGGATCCAAGGTTCATATCTCAGTTTTGGTAGAGTATGTAAAAGGCCATGGGCACGAGGTTGACGAAGGATACTGCCTACCATTCTCAAAGAGATGGACAAATAGAGAGGACTATTCAGACATTGGAGGACATGTTACGAGCATGTGTAATCAATTTTAAGGGAAGCTAGGAGGATTGCTTACACTTGGTTGAGTTTGCGTATATTAATAGTTACCACTTGAGTATTGTTATGGCACCGTTTGAGGCATTATATAAGCTTCCGTGCAGATCTCCTATCTATTGGATGGAATTTGGTCAGTCTTTATTACTGGGATCAAATATTGTTCAGCGGACTTCAGAAGTTGTAAACGTGATTAGGCAGAGATTGGCGACGGCACAGAGTCGTCAGATGAGTTACCTAAATAGAAGGAGATGTCTATTGACCTTTGAAGAGGGAAACCATGTATTCCTTAAAGTTTCACCTTGGAAAGGGGTAATACGATTTGATAAGAAGGGCAAGTTGGCACTGAGGTTTGTGGGATCATTTCAGATAATCGAGATGATTGTAAAATTGGCATATCGGTTAGCATTACCACCATAGTTGGAGAATGTACATCCAGTCTTTCATGTGTTGATATTGCGAAAGTATGAGCCAGACCCGTCCCATGTGATTGATTATTCTGACTTGACTATGGAGGACGATGTAAGATATAAGGTACAACCAATGACTATAATGGATCGTCGTGAAAAGGTGTTACGAGGGAGGGTGATTCCTCTAGTTTGTATACTTTAGAGGCACTATAAAGTCGAAAAATAAACCTGGGAATGAGAAAAGGAAATACGAAACAAGTTTCCGATACTGTTTACAGGTATGACCTAAACTTCAAGGACGAAGTTTATTTTTTGGGGGAAGAATTGTAAGGCCCTATTTCTAATAACTAATGAAATTGGGGGGACTATGTTACAATTAACTAAAACTGGAATGAAAACTTAATTTCTTTCCCTTTTTCTCTCCGTTATAACTCACGTTCTAATTCATACGTATTTTTAAAGAGAAGAGAAGAGAAGAGACAGGAAAAGGAGAAGTCATCTCTTGGTAAAACTTGCTCAATCTGAGAGGTGAAGAAGGCTAAGAAGAAAATCGATAGATTCGTACTCCTCATCTCTCTCTCGTTGTTTTGACGTAAGTATTTCTCACAAATTTTTCCGGTAGTTCATATCCAAAATTTCTTGAATTTATCCAAAAATTGGTTGATTGATGAATTGATGTGTAAGTCCATATTATAAACCTATATCTCCACTGATTTTGGTTATACGTTAACGTTTGGGTGACGTGAGAGAAGAACTTATCTTTCCCGAGCTTTCCGGGGAAAATCATTAAGTCTCGTATAAGGTACGTTACATAATTCAATTTCTAATCGATTGAAATAATTGTATAAACGTGAAATTAAGGCTATAAAAATTGTGGAATAAAAGTTGTGATTTTCAAAGACTGTTGTCACCTATTTTGAACTCACCTTTCGAACGGTGTACGATTGTGGTTAGAACAGCTGGAGCATAAACAAAACTTCTTCTCAAAATGATGAAAATGGATAAGAACTACCCAGGGGGCTTATTTAAGAGCCGAAACGAACCTTATAGGGTTATGAGAATAGATGTGGTTATTATTTGGTTAATTTTGGGGTCTTTGAATCAAGGTAGGCATATTTGTGTTGTTTAAAACTTTGGGACCCTAGGATCAAAGTTGATTTGGATTTTGTTGTTGATGGACCTTAGGGCTTTAAGACCAAGATCGGCTTTGGATTTTGTTGTTGATGGATCTTGGGACCCTAGGACCAAGATCGGATTTGGATTTTGTTGTTGATAGACCTTAGGGCCTTAAGACCAAGGTCGGCTGATTTAGTTGTGCGAGCAACAGAGATACTCCACAGTTGTTTTACGCTTAAAGTGCGGGAGGACATAGTATCCCACCCGAGAGGACCTAGTATCCCGGTTAGTTGTGTGATTTACTTTTGGTAATTCATGTATTTACATTTATTAGTTATACATGCTTTTGAACGTTTGGGTTAGCAGTATATTGCACATTTTTACTACATATATTTTATACACATTGTTTTATTATTCTGATAGATTGAACATATTATTCTGACTCGTGCCTACTTGATTGGATTTTTTACTATAGTTTAGCATGAAAACGCCACGTAGAACCAGGAGCTCGGATTTAGGGACATTGACTTAGGATAGGTCGAGGCTCATTCGAGGAGGTATTTAGCTTTGTTTATTAATTTCATTCCGTTGCGTTATCTTTATTATTTCAGACATTTCTAGGACATAGGCCAAAATATTATATTATGTTTAGTTTAAATATTTTGTAAGGCCAGAAAATATGATAATAAGGATTCATTGGTTGTTTTCCCCTCAGATTTGGCATTGTTTATGTTCTATCATGAGTTCTACTTTCCTTATACGTTTTATTGAAATGAATGGTTAGCGATATACTTATGATTGTTGAATTATTGAGGCATTACACCAAGGGTGCAGGGCACATGTCTCGTGATATTAGTCGGGCAAGCGTAAGCAGATCTGGAACCCAAGTAAAAAAAAAAAAACATATGATCAAACAGCTAAAGATTCCGGACCATCCTTATTTTCAAGTACTGGGTAATGTTTACAATTAGTGGCATATGTGGAATTTGGAGAAAAAACAATTCAGTTAGAATAAACTTTTAATACTGGCTAGGGTGCAAATATATTATATTTAAATTATCTTCTTCTTCTTTTTTATACTGAAAAGAGAAAAAGAAAATAACGTTTGTTGTTTAGCCTCAATCTATTTTCATTCCTCGGTCATCAAAATAGTCACTTTTCGAAAAACAAAATGTGTTACATACTGCCCTCTAATTGGTCTGAATATGCAAGATTTTAATCAATAAATTATGCGACCCTTATATGTAATAATGAAAATTTTCAATAATTCCTTCCCAATTGAGTTCAATAATGCATCTGAATGTTTAATTATTATTTTTTTCCATTTTTCCTTTTTTTGGCAACTTTGGATTCTCCGGGCAAATTGAACATTAAAATTTTTTCCCTACCTTTGGAATAATTGGATACATTAATGGATTGAAGATTTTGTCGGACCAACTTCAGTTTCCACCCTACAACTGAATTTTCGTATATATTCATCATCATGGAAGGACCCACTTCAAATATTACAGTTATTTCAACCATGATAAAGAAAAAAAAAACAAAAAAACAACAACTATATACAATCATAAAATCATGAAGTTCAAAACTATCTTAAGAATCTTTCAAACGAGGCTTTCAAGTTACAATCAATTTTCATATAAAATTTACTAGCATAGCTATTTTAATTATGCTAATTACTAGCATGAATAGTTAGTTTAACCAAGTATTACAGAAATTTCAAATTTTTAGGGAAAGAAACTGAGCTATACCAACGCTGAATCGTGTAAAAACCGTCGTAAAGGCCGTATATGCAATGCCAAATCACCAAGAGTTTGGGTTAATTTTTCTCAATTTATCTCATTCTTTCTCTCTATATCCTCTATTTTTTTGCTGAAAAATGAGCAGAAAAACAGTGCAGGATATTTATATACGCTGATAAAAATGGACATGTGTCGAGTTATAAACCAGTCTAGCTCGACACTAGACAATCAACAGCCTTTATATTCAGATTGTCAATAGTCTACCGGAGTGTCGACAACTAACCTGAGACTGACGGCAACCTGAAATAGGGCTTTACACATACAATATAGATAAGGCATTACACATACAATAGATATCCAGTATTTCATTATCGAGTACTTAAAATATGTGCAAAAGTTTTATACATTTGATTGAAAAATAATTTCTGTACAAGATTAAAATTGAGATTATGTATAATAAACGAGAGCCGAGCGTCTCTTATACTTTTTCTAAATATTCATAATCAATGTTTGTTTAAGATTATCCTATATATAACTTAAACATAACGTACTTCATGATATACGATTACCACGAAATTAAACAACTTTTTCAGCAGTGTATGTTTGAAGCTAAAATTAATTAAGAGTCAAACAATACGTGTTTGTGAATAAAACTTCACATTTTAAACCTTTATTATTTTTTTGGTTTCAACGCTATTAAATAGAGGTGCAAAAGAGGAAAGGAAAGGAAATTACCAAAAATTACTAAGAGCTAGACCACTGTACTAATAAATGCGAAAATACATATTTGTACCATGTACCAATTAACGAATTTGTTTCAGAAAAATGGAAAGCGAAAGTAAAAAAATAATAATAATAAAAAAAAGGTTCCAAAACAAAAAAAGCCCATGAACCATTATCATTCTCTTGTGTCCCCACGTGAAGGGCAATGTTGTCATTTCAAATCATAAAACTTTTTGAGTTCTGAGTCTTCGGACCACTTCCGCACCAAACGGTATGGATGAGGAAACACAGTGACAAGTTGGTAACAAATTTGGTGCATAGTTTTCATGGAAAAAATGATCTTGCATATTTCTAAAAGTGGTCCAATGCGGGTGGTAGTAAAGTGGCAAATGCAGTATGGTAAAACCTCCTCATGCATCCGTTGCCTTTTGGACCAAAAAAAATAAAAAAAAAATACATATATCATGATCAGGGGTTATTTTTGCAGCATTGAACATTGGTGTGCTTTAGTGACATGATGCCCTACGATGGGTTAGTAAATATGGCTCTATAGAGACGTTCCATTATTGGGGAAGACTCTTGTGGTAACGTCTAGAGAGAGAGCTATGTCGATTGTCTCTTCTCTTCTTTTCGTTTATCCCAAAAAAGAAAATGCTCCTCGATATGATGTTAAACATGAAATTTCAAATAAATAAATAAATTGATGGAGAACACATTGCTCGATAAAATTTGATTATTTTCGTTTGCTCAAATTTGGTTTGATTTTTATGCACATCTATTAGTTCTCTTCTCTTTCCACTTGCTCAAATGTAACCGAACTAACATATTTATTGAATTACTCTCCAAAAGTAAGTTTACACTAAAACTTTAGGATATGTTACCGTTTAATACTCTATGGTATCTGCCCATTACAGTTCAAGTACTTTCTGAAATTATAGTAGGTATCTGCCTATTACAGTTCAAGTACTTTCTGAAATTATAATTTAGTATCTTGTAAACTTAGGTTCCATGAAAAATTTTCTTGAAGAAAAATATAACGGAAAGAAAAATTCTTTCATAAAAAAATATGGATAGAAGAAAAATAATCTCTTTCCCATCACATTTTCTTTTGATAAGTCTTTACAACAAATTCACCATTGATGTCTCGGAAAAAATAGAAAATATTGCCCTACTTTTAATAGTAAATAAATAAATAAGAAAAAAAATCATTTTCATGGAAAAAGAAATTTCTAAACTTAAATGGTACTCTCAAGTCTCAACCTAAACTACACAAACCAAATCTTCATTATAATAAACATCAACAGCTCAACTAAGTCAAAATAATCAAATCCTTATAGCATTAAACGTAACCCTAAACTGAACTTATTCCGGAAGTTAATTTTAATTAATCGTAACAATAATCATAATCATAAGTGTAATTAACAATTAGCATTTATTTGTTCATTATCGATCTCTTTTTATTTACACAAACTTTCAGTTATTCTCCTTTAAATGGATAAGGTCAAATTGAGACCATCAATGCCTTTTTTATACACCAAGTCGAATTATTTGTAGCTAAAATCAAACTTCATGATTCTAAAATGTAAGTTCAGAAATATGGGAATGCAAGCACTAATTGTCGTATGTGTAACTCAGGGTACTCATTTAATTTACTCTATTTTTTATAATTTGGATTTTATTTATTGATTACTCATGGATATTAATTGTAATCTATATACAATATAGATGATCCAAATTAAATCTTATCAAGATGGTATAGTGTCAATGAATAATGTTATATTCACCCACAATTTTTATCCCATTTTTTTACCAACTGACTTAGCAAGAAGAATATTTGAATGTGTTTGGTTTTTAGATATATTGTATTAATAACTGAGCAATGTTACATTGATCAAAATTTTTATTTGATTCTCTTCTCCACTGAGGTGGCAAGAAGAATCTTAAATCCAATTATTACTGCAACACATTTAAAAAAAATAATCACATTCAAAGATTATCTTTGTCACGTCAGCAGGCAAGAGAATCAAGTAAATATTTTTTTTGTGAGATTATCATTTCTCTTAATGACTGGATTTGAAACTTTTTTGTCACATTAATTGATAAGAAAATCGGGTAAAAATGGTAAGTGATATATGCATTTAGTGTATTTTTTTTCACTTTATTAGTATAACTAAATTCACATCCCTAAGTAGATCTTAACGTGGTGTGGACACGTGTCCCACTCCAACAGGGGTGATCACAGGGCTCAGATCTGTGTAACGGCGCCGTCAAAATCCCCGTTACACCCAACCGGGGGTAGCAGTTGGGACCACGCGCGCTCGCACATGGTGCCAACACAGCGGTGTGGGAAAATAGCATCTCACCCTTGATTTAGACATATTATGTTTTTAACCATAAAATTAAAATTTCATGATAAAAAAATTTTGAAAATAATTTTATAATTTTATTTATAAAATTAAATTTTTATAACTAAAAACATAATTCTCACATATATTTTTATAAATAGTATTGGATACTCTTTTTTCCACCGGTGTAGCCAATAAAATCCGAAATCAGAACATCATCATCACTTCATCTCTCTCTCTCTCTCTCTCTCTCTCTAAAACTCTTAAGTGCATATGAACAAGTGTAAGAAAATTGGAGACACTAAGGCATCTCACATTGGGGTCAGGACTCGAGCTCAAGCACTTGCCATGGCCAAGAGGACACGTGGCGACGACCCAATGGTCGTCGGGCGGAAACGACGCTGTTGGTTGGGGCAAGAGAGTTCCGTTCGGCTTGCCACGTCACCGGATAATTCCCATGGCCGTGGCTCGGACTCGGGCTCGGATCATGTTCCAGAAGCTTCTCCGAGCGCATTTGAGCAAGAGAGAGTAGGAAATGTAGGTGTGGTGTACGGAATTCAGGTGGGACTCATTAATCATACTGTAATTCTTTTTTATTTTATTTTATTTTTTTTTAAAGTTCATACTGTAATTCTCTCTTTGCATATATATTATATTTCTTGTCAATTTCCAATTGGGAAATTTATTTGGTATTGTAATTTTAGTTTTTGATTATTTATTATATTTCTTTTTAGCAGGATGATGAGAGTGTTGAAGAATTTGAAACAATTACCTGCAGTTTAGAAGATGGATATAGGTATGTAAGGGCTGTTCGACTTCTGAATGACTTGTTAAAAGCTTGGATTCGGTTTTATCTTTGTTGCATGATATCTAAAGATCCAACCGGCAGCCTGTGATAGATGTGTTCGTAACGGGCTGCCCACAACTGGGAGAAGTATGGGTCCAAAAATAAATATTGATTAATATTGTTATTTTTTTAACCAAATACTTAAGCAATTTTAATTAGAAGATTATTAAGGCAAATAAAATACAATTCAAAATTATTTTGTGCCTTTTCTTTTTGTTACAAAAACATTAACCAAAAAAATTTGTGCATAATCTTTTCAAATAATTTTGAATTACTGTACTTGTACATCTCTTCTCAAAACTACAAAATTTCTTCATGAGAAAAATAAAAAATATAACTCTTGGTGATCGGGACTCCCGCCAGCCTATTCCATACGTGTGCGCCGGAAATATTCCATGCGTGTGCGCCGGAAATATTCCATGCGTGTTCGGGAAATATTCCATACGTGCACCCCAAATATTCCATATGTGCTTGGGAAATTATTAGCTATTAAAAATCTACATCGTTCTGATTCGACGAAAATTACTTTTCCATAATCTTGATTGTAGGTCGGGCACTTAATGCGGGAGATCATTTTGGTAGCTTATGGATAAGACTACTTTCAAATTTACAGCTCTTTCTATTAGACTATTTTTAATTTAAGACTTGTTTAATAAATGAAATTTTATTTTACAGCTCTTTTTGGCAAATTGCTTTTAATTTACAATTCATTTAATAAATTAAATTTAATTTTACGTTTAGCAAATCAGGATGGCTGACCTCTACAATTAGTAAATATTGCAATTTGTGTCATTTAATTTTTTTTTCCCCAATAATTATCTCTTGAATTTGAAATTCAAATAAGGTTTTGAAACGGTCGGCCATTAAATTCATCCCTTTTTCAGTTCAAATTTATCCCCCTATATATCTATATCTCTCTCCTCTATATAATCCCCCAAAATAATTCAGGCTAATTCTGCATTTCTCAGGAGAGAGACAACATATTCGAGCGAGATGCCGCTGCCCGAGCCCAATTCTCCGCCACCTAAGAAGCCTCCGGAGAACGAGATAGAGAAGTTCTTTGCGGCCGCAGAGAAAGAACACCAGAAGCACTTTACTGAGAAGTGAGTCTCTAGCATCTCTTTCTCTTTCTTTTTTCTTTTAAGTTAAATGTGTATATGAGTTTGTACTTAATTTTATAAACTAGTATTTGTTAAATCAAGTCCATTTTTAAAATGAAATCAACACTATCTTATAGCTACATTTTGAGCTTTGATTTTTATATCTTCTCTAAGTTGCGTTTTTAACTGCGTCACATTCCAAATTATGATTTTTATTTATTTTTTTTTTACTTTTAATTTTTTGATTTAAAAGTTAAAACCAGAAGCTTCAACTATTAACAAAAAGTTGAACTTTCAATTAAGATGTAACTTTTTTAAAGTAAAAAATCACCTTTCGATCTTTATTTTCTTCTAACCAAAAAGGGCGCAGTTTCAACTTTTTCAAACGGTGATTTTTGTTATTTTTAATTTAAAAAGTAGATTTTAAACAGTATTTTTAAAATTAATTTGGTTTGGAAATTATTTCCAAAACAATCTTGTTTGGTAAATAGTTTGTATAACTACAGGAATCGTCTCAAAAGCACCTTATAATTTAATTTTAAAAATCCTCACATTTTTCAGGTACAACTATGACTTTGCTAAGGACGTCCCGTTGAAAGGCCGTTACGAGTGGGTTCTCGTGAAGCCGTGAAAGAGATCGGGTGGAGGAGCAGGTTCGGGTTTCATAAATTAAAATTAGCCACATCTCTAGTTGTTTTGGTTCTAGATTTGTACAGCTTCTCTATAATATTCAGTGATGTTAGTTAAAATTAAGGAGAAGCTTCTGTTTCTGCCAAATGTTATTTTCTCTGAATAAAAAGTAGAATTTTCAGTTAATTTTTTTGGGGTCTGATCAGAATTTATTTTCTGCCTTCTGATGATTCTTTTTAATTCTCTGCATCTTGGGGTACGTAGTCAGATTAATATCAGCGTCAGCTATTTTAACTACCATTCAATTTTGTCCTTTGATCAATTATGAGACTATTATTATTTCAGTACTCCAAAATTAGAATTTTTAAAATTTCTGTTTTTTCTTCAAGAATTTTTTTTTTTAAATGTGAAAGTGGTCTGAGAAAATTTATATGCTGGGGCCAAGGGAAAAAAAAATGCATCTTCAATTTTGTTTTTCAAGAGGGGCATAACGCTAAAAATTTGAGCATTACAGTATAAATTTTTTTCTTAGAAAATTCTAAAAATTTCAAGTCTGATAGGCTTGGCACCCTTAGCTTGCCAATGAAAAAGTATAAATTGATTCCATACTGAAATTGTACACAATGAATTACAACAAACTTTTGTAAGAATTTGTAATATATGGAAGTGTATTGTTACATTTTGTTCTATTATAGCGGTTCTGCGACACATTCTATTTGATAAATTTCAGAAAAATAAGATCTGCAAAATATTATTCATGACAAAGCCCCAAGGATTTCCAGATCTATAGTGCCAACTTTAAATTTTTTGTGGAAATACAAAGAGCTTCCAAAAGTTTGGTCTTTTTTTTTTTTCATATCAAAAGTCATAAAAAGAAAGAGAATATTTCTAAAATCATGATAAAATGGACCTTAAGCTAGAGTTGCTTTAACTTGCTTATGGAGTAGAAATTTCATGTAAATAGATTATTTTATTTTTTTTTTATTTTTTGTCCTTCCAAAAGGAACCTTTATTTTCATTGAAATGACCACAATTGAGAAGAAGAGAAGACTTTACTTCAAGCGCCGTATAAGCCACGGACTCTTGTAGAAGATCAAATCACACACGCGCATATGCATTCACACAATAACACACACACACATATATATATGTGTATGTATGTATGTATGTACTATATATATATATATATTTTAAATGGATGCCTTAAAAGACGAAAAGACTTTACTTTTGTCAAAAAAAAATAAATTTCATCAAATTGATATTTAATTAAGTATATGGAGGTCTTGTTTTGTCATGTATATTTAGTTGAATTTGGTCTGCATCCATTCTATGTTACCAATCCATATTGAAACATGAAAATTTTCTTTATTGTGGCTCACTGGGATTAATTAACAATGTTTGAAAATATTGAAAGCATTTTTGGAATATACTATCATTATATCATCAGAAGCACATGCTTAAGTTGACACTTTAACTTTTGTACTTAAATATAGTCATCTGCAGAGGAAGCAAGAATTCCTCTTGGATCTGGTGCTTATCATCTTTTATATTGGGGCAAACATTATTACCAATTCCAAAACTAATGGTATTAGTGTGTTATTAGTGATTTTATTAGATGGTGGCGTAATTATTGGTGCAAATTGTTTTAAACACCTATTTTATCTAAAGGAAACCCGCACGGACATTAATTAGATGAACAGAAGCTTTGCCGGTTAGTTTGTTTGATTGATTGGTATCCGTTATTTGTGCACAATAACTGTCTTAACCATCGATTTTATCTGAATGCAACGTGCTGACATTAATTAGATAAGTAAGATTTAGTATTAAGTTTATATTCACTGTTATTCGTTACCTGCACTCATTAACTAGCTTTATCATCGATCATATTTGATCGCAACGTGATAACATTCAACTATCTTAACTATTGATTATATTTGAATGCATGACATTAAATAGATGAATCGATTCACCAGTTGTTTTTAATTCATTAACAAGAAAAACATTTTCCCCTTCAAATAAGTCTTCTAAACAAACTTTGTCGTTTAGTTTGATTGACTCTTGTTTGTTATTTATGCACAACAACTATCTTAATTGTCAGTTTTATCCAAATGCAACATACGTGCATTAATTAGATAAATAAGATTCACCATTAAGTTTTGATTCACTGCTATTCGTTATCTGCGCTCATTAACTAGCTTTATCATCGATCAGATCTGGTTGCATTGTGCTAAAATTTAACTATCTTAACTAGTTGATTCCCGGAATCTCATAACCCCGGGGCACGTGAAATTTTAGAAAAGATTATATAATTTGATACAAGGGGCCGCAACCCAAAACCATGCAGAATTTTTCAAACATAATGTGATATGATTAACATAGAAGTAAACATATAATATCATTGTAGAATTTTTCAAAATCACGAGCCCGATTGTATTGAGATCGTTTAGTGAAAATGGCTTGACAGTTACAAAATATACAATTTAATGATATTTTTGCAAAACCACCAGACTATGCAAATGCATCTTAACCTCTGTTGGGGAGTCGTCTCATCTAAGGTTCCAATCTATGCTTGCTTACGTGCTTGCCGTGTCTCTCTTTTGATCTGTCAGTTGAAAAACAAAAGGCATACGGGATTAGTTGACGAAAAGTATTTCAATCGGTATACAAAGTATCGAAAATAAAGATCAAACCATTATGCAACTATGCAAATCCACTTCACAACTAATCACTACTTATATTAATCTTACCATAATTTCAACTGTTATATCCAACCAACCTAATATTACACCAATGACAAAAGCTAGCTATAACCCTGGAAATTTAAAACAATTCCAAACAAATTTTCAACAACACAAATATGCTTAACATCAATTCAATTACACATACAAATTAAACCAAAGTTTCCAAAGTCAATAAATATGTCTATCGCAACATAAACCAACTATGACACCGTTACAAAATCCCTATGGACTATGAGACTATCATAGAATCCCAGATAATAAGGGACCGTCACAGAATCCCTATAGACTATAGGACTGTCACAAAATCCCATAAAATAAGAGACCATCATATAATCTCTACAAACTATGAAACCGTCACAGAATCCCAGAGAATAAGGAACCGTCACAGAATTCCTGCAGACTATGGGACTGTCACAGAATCCAAGAGAATAAGGGACCAATATAGAATTCCTGCAGATTATGGGACCGTCACAAAATCCCCTAAAATAAAGGACCGTCACATAATCCCTACAGAGCAAACAATAATTCAAAATTGCCAACACTAATATAATTTGGTATGTACTATTTTCATCCGATAGCAAAGCGCACACAAGCATTCCAAATTCAAATTTGCTATCTAAATTATTATATTGTTATCGAACGCTATCAACTTTCATTGCTATGTTTTATTCGCTTGTACAAGTATTCAAATTTCTTAATACAATTTCTATACATTGAAATATCTCCATAAATCTTTCTTATTAGCAAAATTAATATTTTCTCCACGAAAATACTTTTCCACTAGCACTAATAATTTTCTTAATATTTGAAACATGCATAGGTTCCATACGATAAAATTTTAAGCTAGATTTATTTATTTAAATTTTCCTAGACATATATTATTTAGTATGATGCCCAGTTCACACCAATTTCAACAAAATTTACATAATTCGTACCTTGACATAGTATACATGCTATTCTAGTGCCAAAAAAATGAAATTGATTATACATATATTACACATGTAAAACATGTAAGGGCAACCAACACTAATTAAGTCCACTCTCTCAAACTTGGCCAACCATGATATGGTTGTTTTTAATCTTCCAATAAAAAACCTTTAATCATATAAACAACTCTATAAAACATTTTTTTTTTAGAATTTTACACAACAAAATACTTAAATCTCTTTTAAACTGGAACAAAGTCTGTCTTTCTTCCGGTTTTGGTAGGCTAGACATTAGACATCTAAACTGTTTGGATTATATTAAAAACTATGCTAATAATGGATTTAGTATTTGATATTTAAAACTAATTCATTTTAATGATAATTTATGAGCAATGTTTACTTATCGTTATTTTATTAATGAATAAGTATGTGTTTCATGTTCTATTTAGTAGATGATTTAGTGTGTAGAATACGACTTACATATAGAAAATTAGATTACTAGTTCTTATGGAATATAGATTTTATGTTTATAATTTTTTATGGAAATGGAGACACTATCGGTAGAATTGTAATACTTGATTTTAGTAAGTCTATATTGACTACAGGAAATAGTATAGTTCCAACTCCTTATACTAGTACATTTTGTGTGTATTAAATAGGACTAGATCGAGGTTATTGTTTTTGTACTGAGTAGATAAAATAATTAGTACCTCGTGGTTATGGAAATATTTATATTCTTAATCCTGAAATTATTATTTAAGCACGTATGGATTTTATTTATCGTTTTGTTTCATAAAAGAGTGTAATTTTTTTATAAGTCAATAAACACTGTGAGTTGGACAATTAAATTATTCATATGACGTTTATTAACAATTGAAAGAATTCAATTACCCACTTAGGTAAGCTTATAAGTTTTGACTGTATCAAATTATACAGGTGGATTTTTGTAATTCGATGCAAATCATGGCCAATGACCATTACCAACAACGATAGTCGCGCACCTAAGGGTCTGGCATAGGGAGTCGGTGATCGATATTATCGCGTTTCGAATCCCAAAAAACCCGTGGAACTAATTATATGTTTCCTTTTTT
>MKEJ01039519.1:0-22189 GCA_001753735.1 Embelia ribes
ATTGTTTTCTGCAATTTTTTTTTCTTGAATCTTTTAAAAATAAAAGTAGTAGTAGTTTATTTGCAAATTTGTATTTTATAAGGGTGCATAAAAAAAGAAATATTAATCATGCATATGAGACTGCCACAAATTCATCACAAAAAAGTATAAAATTTGGGGATAGACATTGTAACAATTGTTTTCCATATTGACAAGGAGCATATTACACAAGTTTTTTTTTTCTTTTTGTTTCTTCATGTTATTTATATAACTATTATGAATATATTTTCCAATTAACTTTATACCCATTATTTTGAAATGTTTCAAAGGATCTTATCTCGAAAATAATAAAATAATAAGTTGATCATTATATTTTTGTTATAATAGGAGCGAAAGTGTCTAAAATTTGTAGGAATAAGAGTGTTCAATACTAGTTATATTGGGAAAGATACCATGTGCAACACACGAGTACTAAGGTTATCATACAAAATGGAAAAAAGTGCAATAGAAATAAAATGGTGTGGGAGAAAATTGTAAATCTTTAAGAACAAATCATTGGGTCATTACCACTGCAAGTTCAACCCGCTTATAACAACAAATTTAAATGAAAAAAATGAGAAAAAGAAGCATGTTGCCTGTTCACTATTGTCGTTTTTGAAAACAGAGATGGGTGCAACATGAAAACAAGAAAGGAAAAAGACATCGGACGTGACCTTGCAGATACATGAAAAAATGGGAAAGCGAGGATATTGTATATAATTGAAAGAAAAATCTACTCTATATTATAAATGTACGAACGTATTTTACATATTTTTATTTTTCTTTTACATTTCTTAAAATTTTATATTATTTTTTAATAATGCATTAATTAATTAAGTTGAAAAGGAAAAAAAATCTTATTCTACAATCCTCCTTGTCGTCATCCCAAAAAATAGAAGTAGCAAATGACATAAACTTTCCACCTTCTCTCCATCGCACCACGCATCCCCGTTGCACTATATCCCCACCGCAGTACCACACAACCTTATTGTACCTGATTGCCACAATACCACCACATAAACCGATCACACCATTCTCTATCTGCTTTGATGATTAATGTCTAATTATTTATTCTCCCATTATATTATTATTAATATTTTTTAATTTTGTATTTCCCGTTACTAAAACCCTAGCAGCTCCGATCTCCCACTCAGCCAATTCGCAGATGGATCAGCCGCCACCGTCGTCGCCCGATCCATCCTTATGTATATCTCTTCTCCTACACACACACACACACACACACATATATATGTATACGGAGATTTTTTATTTTTATCATGATGTATAATTGTAATTTTCAATTGATTTCTAAAAAAAAAATTTGAAATTATTATTATTATTATTTTTAAATGTGGTTTGATATAGGATGAGTGTGGAGGAGAAGTTTAGGATAGTGAGAAGTGTGGGGGAAGAATGTATTCAAGAGGATGAGCTGCTAAACTTACTCACTAAGAAGCCCCTTCCAATTTGCTACGACGGGTTTGAACCTTCGGGTCGTATGCACATTGCTCAGGTCTTTTATTGCCATTTTGTTAATTCGTGTTTTACCACCGTCACTTCCCTTAATTGCTTTATGGAAAATGAGATTCATGTATGGACGATCATACTGTATGGACACCTGTGGCTAAATTCAATGCATTGATTATATTTTTAAGGGTTGAGATGGGATTAGTGCACAAGGGTTCGTTGAGTTGGCTCCTTTTAAGCAACAAAAAATAGTTGCATCCAGCTTAAAACTTCTAGCTTATTTGGGAAAAAACAACAAAAAAGCTCAAAAGGTGCATTAATGTGGTGATGGCTATGGTGGGTTAAAAGCAGAAGAAAACAAACCTATATCGTGAGCTAGAAGTTTGCTGTTTTATGACTAATATTGTTTAGATTTTAAGTAAAAAATGCAGAAACTGCAACCAAACAAACCCTATGTAACTAAATATGTTGTAGGATTTAGCTTGATATGTGAAAAATGAATGGAATTGAAATTCGGAGGAAAAAGTGATGGCTATGGTGAGTTACTCGTACAGTTGTGATGATGATATTACTAAAATATGAGTATCAATCATTACATCCCGTTGCATTCCGAGCTAAGGCATAGTATTTGGTATGCGTATATATGGCATGGGGTGAAAAGTTAAAAGATCAAAGGTCACCTTGTATCATCAGTTTTGAATTATGTTTGACACATTTGATAAAGCAAGAAGATTACTTCAGAATGAGTGGCCCGGTTAGCAACTGAATCTCTTAACATTGCCAGGTGACAAACTTCTTGATTTTAATCAGTTAAAAATTAAAAGTTTGCATTAAGTCTTAATCCTATTCCATAGTAAGTTGAACGTAAACCCTATGTATACCGTTTACCAATTTTAATATCTGGATTTGATTTTCAATCGACATAATCTCGTCATTTAACCCTTCACTTAATATTGAATTTTGCAGTGTCAAATACTTTGCTGATTGTTTATTGAAATTGTAGGATTCGTTTCTTGGAAACTATGGAGAAAGAAGTACGTTAAATTATGCGCACATAAGTGCTTAATGAATGAGCACATTTTGATGTTTTTTATGAACAGGGTGTGATGAAGATAATAAATGTGAACAAACTTACTTCTGCTGGTTGCAAAGTGAAAATCTGGATTGCAGATTGGTTTGCCCAATTGAACAACAAGATGGATGGCGATTTGAAGAAAATTCAGACTGTTGGGCAGTACATGATTGAGATTTGGAAAGCTGTGGGGTTAGATATGCAAGGAGATAAAGTAGAATTCTTGTGGTCATCGGAAGAAATTAACTCCAGGGCACACGAGTACTGGCCACTTGTCATGGATATTGCTAGAAGGAACAAACTTCCTAGGATTATGAGGTACGTGATTTGAGGTTGCATTGGCTAATTTTTTAATATTGTTAAAGATACACAGGCTATATATGCCCATATCTTTGACAATTTCAGATGTAAGTCACCGTTTCGTCCAAATGCTTAAGCTTTTAGAAAGGACAAATTATACTTTTATATCCTCAACATTTAGGATTCATCATATAGTGTTTAACCAAGAGAGGGTTTTGCAGGTGTTGCCAAATTATGGGTCGTAGTGAGCAGGATGAGCTGTCCGCAGCCCAAATTCTCTACCCATGCATGCAATGTGCTGATATATTTTTCCTTAAGGTGCCTTCAATTTGTTAGAAAACATGATATTTGCATTCGTTATTTTAAATCATTTCAGTGAACTAGTTGTGGTGCATAATATTTCCTCGTGTATCAATGCCTGATGAATATGTTTTTTGGCGGATATGGTACGTCTGGGATTATGATATTAGGAGTTGACACGTAATCTGTTTAAATCTCAACAGGCTGACATCTGTCAATTGGGCATGGATCAACGAAAAGTAAATGTTCTTGCAAGAGAATATTGTGATGACATTAAGAGGAAGAACAAGCCTATTATACTGTCTCACCGTATGCTTCTTTCTTATTTCATCTTCATCGTAGTCTACATTGTTCATTATTGGTAATATAATTGTTACTGTGATGCATAGATATGCTTCCTGGGTTGCAGCAAGGGCAAGAAAAGATGTCTAAAAGTGATCCATCATCTTCCATATTTATGGAGGACGAGGAGGTAACAAACTTTTTGAAGAGGGAATTTTATGTTGAATTCCATTTTGGCTGAAGTCCTGATTTGGCATATCATTGTTTTCTAAGAAAAATACTTTACAAACAGGAATATCTGTAGAATGATGTGGCACAATTTTAAGCCACGTCATTTTGCATAGGATTTTCTTTGCAGTTTTCTCTTTATGTTCCAGACTTCCAATAATTTGAATGCCTCTTAAGTGATACTTTTTGAAGGCTGAAGTCAATTTGAAGATAAAGAAGGCATACTGTCCACCAGCTGTAGTTGAAGGAAATCCTTGTCTCGAGTACATCAAATTCATTGTCTTCCCATGGTTTCATGAATTCAAAATTGAACGAAGTGTGGATAATGGTAGTGACAAGTTAGTTTTCTGATTCTCTTCCTTGGATATTTTTACCATCCTTTTCTCTAGAGTTACCATTTAAAAGCTCTTGAGGCTTTTTTTGCCAGATTGCTGTTTTTGTTTTGCGTTCATGTCTCGTATTTATTTATGGATTTGTTTTTTAATGCATATTCAGGACCTTCACCAGTTTCGAAGAACTAGTTGGGTACTATGCAAGTGGCAATTTGCATCCTGCTGATCTGAAACCAGCTCTATCAAAAGCAATAAACAAGATCTTGCAGGTCTCTTTTATTCTCTTAATCTGCTCTTCTACCTTATGATTATATATATTGCCAATGATTGTGATTTAGGTTCTCATTGTACTACGTTCTTGGAAGTCAGTTTTTTGTTAGGTTCTTAAGCTCTCTTGTGAGTTATCTGTTTTTTGTGATGCTTAATGTGAAAGTATTGAGTCTGTTTTTTCCTCTTTATCTCTTAAATGTACTTGCCTTTTCTATTACTTACTCGAGCAATCCTTTTACCCAGGGATATCAATTGGATTGGATTGGGGATCTCAATCCAAACCAAATGTATTTGGGTTAGATTAGAATTTGATTAAAAATTAGTTTGGTTTGGATTTGGATCTAATCCTAAAATTTAATAATTGGTTTTTAGTTTGTATTGGATTAATTTGGTTTTTGGTTTGGTTTAACCCAATCCATAATATGTAATAGCTTTATATGTTTCTCTTTCTCCAATCAATTGAAAAGAACTCAAAATATTGTATTGAAAAGAGAAATGGATTGAGTTGGTTTGGTAATGGTTTGATTTATTTTGGGTTTGGTTTGGTTTGGTTTTGGATTGGGTTGCAAATATTTTGGATTGGATTTGGTTTGGGTTGAAAGGTATTTTGGTTTGGATTTGGATTGGATTATTTGTTTATTGTTTTGGTTTGGTTTGGATTGGATTAAACCAATTGTCATCCCTACTTTCGCCTTCCCCTTGGAATGAGGTAGAATAGGGAAACTCCATCGCTGTTTTTAAGAAGAAAGAAAAGTGCAAGTGCCTAGATAGTACCAATATTTAATGAGGATATGATCTCATCTTTAGCTTACTGTAAGGATGCCCAATGAGTCTGCTGGTTGTCATTATATTTTTGAAAGATGTACTGTCAAAATGATACTGACCTTTGAAAGGTGTCATTTGCTTGTATGAATTAAGCTGTTTTTATCGTCTTTCCTTTTGCTATTGTCTTGTCGTATATTGCTGCTGTTAGCGTGTTTAATTTTCATCCCGAAAATAAGAATCTAACTAACTTTTGTTCGACTCTGCAGCCTGTCCGTGATCATTTTAAGAATGATCCCAATGCTAAGGAGCTTTTGAAAAGGGTGAAGGTATGTGTTACAAGACTTAATGCAATTATTATTTTTTTCTTCTATTGATATGAAAATTAGCGGAACAAATACAAAGCTTGGTCCTTTACGTGTCGTGTTGTTAACGTGGTCCAGGGTTTTAAGAACCCCTTCTACTTTGGGAGGGGGTTTCTATGCTAATTTCTGTTTGAGGAGGAAGAAGGAAGTCTCCTTAATAAAAAATTCTCTTTTTCTTTTTCGGACATTTAAACCCAGTGCATAATAACAACAATCCATTTGTTCCTCCGAGAGTTTTTTGAGGTGTTTCTGGGAATGTCTGATCACTCTCCTCAAGACCCCATCTGTAGTCCAATTAGTCCTGAATTTACCATGCAGTGTCGACTGGAAAAGATTGAAGAGCAGGCTGACGACAACCTGATTGAGACAAACAGACGTCAAAGGAAGAGTTGGAGCAAGGAAGAAGACAAAATCCTTGTAAATAGTTGGTTAAATGTAAGCAAAGATACTCTTACAGGGACTGACCAGAAAGCAATAACATTTTGGCAAAGGGTTATGGAATACTACAACGAGTTCCGGGGCTCGGGGCCTCGAAGAACCGATATTCAATGTAAAGCCCATTGGCAAAAACTTAGTGCATCGGTTGCCAAGTTCATTGGTTGTTATGATCAAGCTAAGCAACTACGGAAGAGCGAGGATTCTGAAATCGATGTTTTGATGGTTTCGCATGCAATTTTTAGAAGTGATAGGAAAAAGGTTTTCACTTGCGAGCATGTGTGGCATATGTTAAAGAACGAACAGAAATGGAAAAGTTACGTACGACAATCGTCCAGTTTGGATAGCGACAATTCCAAGAGAAGAAAGAACAACTCCAAGAGAAGAAAGATCAATGAACATGGAGAATACTCGTCATCGCCCAACCCAGATATGCCAAACAACGATGATGTTGAAGATGAAAACAGCATACGTACTCCTTGTGCCGTAGTTGCTACAAGGAAAGAAAACAGTGTGGCATCCCAAGAGAGAGAAAAACACAGTGAGGCGGAAAGAATGGAGATAATGCGTTTACAAATGATGGACAAAGAGATCGAAGTGAAACGAGAGGTCGAGCGGACAAAGAAATTTAATATGATGATACAACTGACGAGCAACGGTTCACTCACACGTGAGCAAAAACTGATTTTTGACCAATTACGTCAAGAGTTATTTGGATAATAAGTTTGTGTCATCTGGGAAGAGTTGGAATCCCTTCAAAGAAATATTTTTATTGTGCATTCCATTGTTCCTTTATTGATAGACTTAATTAGTTCACTGCCTTCGTATTACCTGCCAAGTTGCCCCCCTTTTCTTAAACCTTCCTGATTGGCTTTTCGTGCAGGGCTACAAAGTCACAAGATAAGGCAAAACCATGATTGTTACAAGCTTTTGTAAGTGGCTATCGCATTCGGCCTTACTCAAAATTTGCTTCATCATGCTCAGATATTAGGCTTAAATTATGGTGTCCTTTTTTCAAGTCACTGCTCTAAATTGTCATTGATATAAACTCAATCATACACCTCTAACTGAGGAGCTGCTATCTGATTGGATTTTCATTATCTTGCAATGTTAGAAGAGTTAAATTTACAATGTTAGAAGAGTTAAATTTTAAACTTTCAACTGATTCTAGTCACGTTCCCTTGTTTCTCGTATTTGGATGTTGAATAAATAGTTTGGTCTTTATTGTGTTGTTCACGAATACAATTTCATGCCAGTTGTTTTTTATCCATACTAGGTACTTTCGGCAATCATAAACGAAAATAGGATCAATGGAACATCCGCTAATTAGTGATCACCCATTCAAGAGAATGGGCTGCTCATAAAATACAAGCCAGTGGCATGCGAAACCTAACCCAAAATCTCCACCATCGAACCCACCGTGAAGTGAGATTTCGAGAGACAGACAAATCCAAGTTTGGCGAAACGACATATAAACAGAATGCCAACAAAAAACAACGCAACAAAATAGCACAAGAGAGATTTGAAAACATAGAGAACTTGTTTTATTTCTGACCCTTCTTTTTCCACAAGTCTCCGAACATCCTAATGCCGGAGCTCTTTCTCTTTCCCCCTCCAAACCCATCATCGGAATCATCTCCAAACCCAGGCGACCCAACATATCCATTATACCCTCCGACCGATGATGGATCAAACATATTGCTTATGTGTTTATCCATTGATCCACACCTCTCCGAGACCCTTCTTCCATTCATCTCCACATCAGCCGCCAGCACAGCAGCTGCAGCATCGGCAGCCTTTCGCCACTGCTCGGTTTGCACTTTCATTTTCTTCATTTCAGCTTCCAGTCCATCTTTTGCTATTTCTGCACCTTCAAGTTTCTTCTTCAACTCAGTTACGCTTGCTTTACTTTCCTCTAGCTCTGATCCTAGCTGGGCCAATTTCGATTTCATTTCCTTTTGCTTAGCCTCACTTGTTAATTTCTCCAAAGCTACTTCATTTAGCTTTGCTTTTAGGCTCTCGTTTTCAAGGCGAGAGGCATCTAGTTCCTTGTCTCTCTCTTCAAGCTTGGCTTTCAGCACATTTATCTCCTCATCCTTCAATGCCAGGTCATCAAAACTAGGTTTCTTCAGTTCTGTGGGTGATTCGGTAGACTCACTAGTTGGTTTGGTTTCATCAATTTCTGGATCGATGATTTCACTTATTTCAGCTTTCAAGTCTTCCAGAGTCACCTTCTCCATTGGTACCTCAAAAACATCAGTCTCGCAATGATTGTCATCAGGAACTTCACAAGGTTTCTTGTCCTCTTTTTTGTTTTGTACTTCAACCGGATCGGGAGAATGCTTATCTTCGACTTTAATCGGGTCCCGAGCTTTTGGCTTCTTAGTTTTCTTATCGAGTTGTTCTTGAGCTTCTTTTTTGGCAGCCTCAGCATTGGCTAACTGCCCTTTCAGATTCTTGAGCTCTACCTGTGCTTGTCCGAGTTGAGACTCAAGATCAGCAATTCGAGTGCCCAATTTCTTTTGACTCAGAGTGGGGTTGGATTGGACTCCTCTCGGTGATTGACGATCCCCTAACTTAGGGCTCCGGTCCGTGATCAGGCGATGATGTGTCGAATTTGGATCCGAGCTTGATGTCCTAAGGTGAAGTGGCCCTCCTCTTGGGGATTGCCTCTGGGGCCCTTCTGATTCCCTAAAACACCAAAAGGATTTGCTTAATTCTTTTGCTCAAGACACAAATAAATTAAATAAAATATGATATAGATCAATTACACAAGAACCCAAACACGGTCAGTCGACAAAAACATTCCTTAAATTGTCATTATATAGTTAGACAAGTTCGTAAACAGGATTATTGCGTTAAGTTACTTGGGTGTTAGTTTCACAGGCCTCAATTACCAGGTACTAAACTGTCTGCCACCCGATCTACATAACTTACTGACTAAATATTTATAACCATGATCCATAAAGTTATACAGAAATAATTAGTACAAGTAAAAAGTTGCAGATCAATATGTAAACCATGAGACGATATATAGAAACGGAGCTTCGTTCATGGGGAAAAGTTTCCAAACCTTGATCTCGGCGGCATTTGATCAGCTCAAAGGTAATCTGAGATAATATTAAAGAAGTACAATCAGCTAATCAAAAGCTAGTAATTCTGCATAATGGAGATTAATAGGGAGCAATTAGCATTTAGCAAACAAATGAATAGATCATTAGGAAAATAGCATCACCAATGGACCAAAAAAAAAAAAAAGATGACAACAATGAATTAAAGTTTTTGCTACTGAAAGTGTGATATAGCAACATGAAATGTTTTCATTTTCCAAATTTACAAACAACCTTTTTCCAGTTCAATTAACTCTCATTTCTTCACAAAAAGGGGAAACATGAAATATCTGAAAGCAAAAGAATATGCATGTGTAAATGCACTGAAATTGGAAAATTTGAGGATTATATATTTTTTTCCTCAGCCATAGAAAGTGGTAGATCATCAAAACAATTATATATTTACAACATAAATGCCTTGATCTCTCTCTTTTTCTCTCTGTCTCCAAACACTAAGCTACTTTTTGCAAAACCCAAAAATCTGAAAGGAAAATGAAAAGTCATTTCATTGGAAAAATAATAATAATAAATGCGCTTGCTTTCTTGGGTGTTGTAAAGACTGTCACAAAATCAGCTTTTGCAGCATCCATGCGCACCAGCACTTTATTCATACAAGAAATTAAATATAAAGAAGTCTTTTCTGCATCATTTGTCATAAGAAAAATGTAACCCAAAAAAAAAATCAAATATTTTTTAATGAAAAATTCATAGGAACACAATTTATTTTCCCTGCTCTCACGATATATCCTCTCACAAAACATGCATTAAGAATCATACAAGTACAAACAATATAATAAATACTTAAATGTGAGACAAATAAGAGCATTCCTATCCGTACTACTTATTTAATAATATTAATTTCTAATTCAGACTTTCTGCAAAATCTCTCTCTTATATAATTTTAGAAAATGCATACTGATCTTTTCTTATTTATGAATTAATAATAATTTTATATCATATAATAAAATGCAAATAAATAATTTCCCGAATCTTAACTAGCATTTTATAGTTTTTGTGGAAAAAAATTATTTTTATTAATAGAGAAATCGTTAATAGGAGAATTTCCCATTGAGATATTTACTATAGCATTTCTAAAAAGTTTTATAGAAACGCTAGAAAAATGTGGCATATTTCTCCTCCAAGATCTCTCATTTCAGAAATCAAACGAGAGAAATTGTTTCTTTAGAAAGATTGCTGTGAATGCTCTAATAGAGTAGCTTACAGTCATTTTATTTGTATGCACGAACATAAGAAAAAATGAAAAAAAGAAATATTACAATTGAACTATTAATCGAGTTGTTCACGAGCTTTAGGAATAAGTTGTTCTCCCCTTGAGCTGAGAGAGTATTGTTATACTTGTAAATCTGCATTACAGAAGTTAAGATATATTAATTGACTACTAATTAGTATCTCACAAGCATTACGCGTTCAGTTGCTCTCCACTTGAGCTCATTAGTTGAGCTCGGACTCAAAATGAGTAGTGACAAGTGCTCAAACTTGACTCCTTTGGGAAGCTGAGTCGAGTTTGATTGTTTGAGTAGCTCGTGAGTTTCTTGCTCTACATTTACAAATACACATGTGAATATAAGCAGAGGTGACTTTCCTAACAAGATTGATTAGGGCCTGTTTGCTAACTTTGTCAATTTTCACCTTTCATTTACAAGTTTCGTGTTTTTTTGTGGTGAATTTGAAAAGATACATATTCGATAGAAAATCTTTGCCGAAAAGACGATAATATTTTTATGCATATGGATGAGTGTACTATGAGTGAAATTTTGTTTTCAACTAGTAATTAGAAAGTCCAGTTTGGCATGAATAAAAGTCTAACGAAGGCCAAAACAATATCTAG
Organism: Embelia ribes; assembly: GCA_001753735.1. Lineage (NCBI taxonomy): Eukaryota > Viridiplantae > Streptophyta > Magnoliopsida > Ericales > Primulaceae > Embelia > Embelia ribes. Next base: position 10,791 of record MKEJ01039519.1, read on the forward strand.
GAAATCTGAGAGCAAATGTGTGATAATTTCTAAAGTTTTCACTATATCCAGCTTTTTGTCGATTCATACCTAATTTTCAGTATCATACACGAACAAAATGGGAACAAGCAACACATCATGTTCAGTTTTATAGAAGAAACGAGTATAAGCCCTTGATACTCTATGTCGTTGCTTCAGGTTGCAAATTCAAGCCAGATGTCCAGTAGGTCACTGTACAGAATCCCTGTCTTGCACTCTTTCTATACTCGTACACAAATCATGTCCATGGTGCACATTTTTTGTTCCTCATGAAAATTAAACGTGTTTAATTTGCCATGAATTGAATACTTTTACATTTATATGTATGACTGTTATTGTAATTAAATCTCTTTATTTCTTCTGGTATTTATTGGTGGATGTTGAAGGTGCAACCAGTGAGTCTTTGGATGCTTCTTCTCGCAAATTAGGTGGAGCAAAAGACTTGCTGATTGTTGGGCCAGGCGTGCTTGGCCGGCTTGTTGCTGAAAAATGGCATGAGGTAGAATCGGATTGGCTTAGATTTTAATGTTTTTTCTGTTCTGCCTGCAAAACTTTTCTTATTTAGTCCTTACCACATCATTCCTGTATTTAATCCATTTTCTACTTTAAGAAATTTAGGGACAAGTTTGAAAAAACACTCTTCACATGTACAGGTAAAGATAACTACATATTTTTGCATAAGCACTTAAAAGTTCAAAAGGATGATTTGAGTAGCACAATTAAAGTGGGAATTGTTTTGCAGGAGAGTCAAGGAAGCCAGATATTTGGACAGACTATGACAACAGATCACCATGACGAGTTAGTTAAACTGGGGATAAATCCATTACTAAGAGGTGCAAAAGCAGCTCATAAGTTTCCGTATGTGGTTTTTTGTGCTCCTCCATCTCGGACTATAGACTATCCGGGTGATATTAGGTATGCATGAGATTGTACACTTGGATAAGTTCTTACTATTTTTCCACACTAATTTATTTTGTGTAGTCATTTGTTTGATCTAGTTTAGGATATGTGATTATGAACTAATGGTAGTGGTTTGGAATGCCCAACTACAATCAGAGAAGCAATGCTGAGCTGGAGTGAGGAGGGCTCTTTTGTTTTTACTTCCAGCACTGCACCATATGATTGCAATGACAATGGACCATGTGATGAGGTTCTACATCTAACTTTGCAATTTCTGTTTTGAATAATTCTGGATGTACCTGCAATTTTCATATTTCAACTATAGTGACATTGTAGGCACATGTTTGGTTCTTTTCACCAATATGCATATCTTGGATCCAATGTATTAGCATTAGTAATTGATACTGATCATTTTGATGCTTGCCAGTAGTTGTGAATTCTGGTTCAAATAAGTAAGAGTCAAGGCATGAAAGGTTCCCCATATATGATAGAGGAATTTATATACCTGCTTTGATAGTCTTGCTTCTCTAATCAAAGCTACTGATAATGTCATCGATTTTTAAAGCAACCTTTAACCTACATTGCTGATTTGTCTATTCCTCTTAGACTGTGCAATCAGTAATCATTGTATATCGGTAATGGCTTTATCCAATTTGTCTCATTTGGATTTTGTTTTCCATCCGAAGACATGTACATGTTCTTGTATAATGGCCATAGTTGTTAGATCTTTCAGTATTAAAATATATTTGACTATGTGAAAATTTTTTCCAATAGCACTTTTCCATTGTTCTTTTATTTCAAAATTTCAAGAATATCTCCAACTAACCAATTACCGTCATATGTTACAGTAAGGTTTTAGCTTGTAGATTCTAAGCCCCTGCTGCATCCTGTTTGGATAGACTTCTTGTGTCTAGAGTGGAATGGGAAAGACACGTTCATGTAATTTACTTGAATAGTTGTGAATTAGCGTAGTTCACTATGCTGCTGAATTGAGTCAGGCTTCTAGTGTGAACCAAAGATTAAATATTTCCCTCCAAATGCTGTTGGCTTTTATGTGGATTTTTTAAAGTAAATCTGCTTTAAGAATGTCTATTTAAGAGCTTTACCTTGGCATCTCAAATCATCTATGTTAGGCAAGAACTTGAGGGAGCTTTTTCTATCGTTTTCCTTTACAAGCTTAATTCCACTTTGTGTTGATTGTATTTCAGAAATCTAAATATGATCACTAATACAGGAATCGTCATTTGCCTCGAATTGAACTTGTTGAAGTATCTAAAATTTTACATGAATATCATTGTTTTATAGGACAGCCCAATTGTTCCACTTGGGAGGAGCCCTAGGACAGATGTTCTTTTAACTGCTGAAACTGTGGTGCTTGAATCAGGCGGATGTGTTGTCAGATTAGCAGGACTTTACATATCCTTCAAGAATTACACTCTACGTCAATGACAATTAATATTTTCTTTTTTAATAAATAAATTATGGAGATGTGTGTTACTCTTGTTCACAGAGATTAGAAGCTTACCTTAACTTTTAATACAAAGCAGATAGAGGTGCTCATGTTTATTGGTTGAGGAAAGGTACAGTTGATGCTCGCCCGGACCACATTCTCAATCTTTTACACTATGAAGTGAGTATTTTGTCTTCTCTAAGTCCATTTATTCTCTTGTTTGCAACTCGAGTTGGTAACTTCAGCCTGCCTCTGAATGATCCTTATATCTTTCTTCATATTGCATTCTGCAATTGCTTGGGGTTTATTCTATGGATTTTGTTAATTGTGTTCTATTTGGATAAATTTGCCATTTTAATTTACAAATATTTTCTCCTTTTGCTGATAATTGATATCCATTTGCTTGACTTTGGTGTGCTCCCCCAAAAAGGATGCCGCGTCCCTTGTAGTGGCAGCCTTGAAGAAGAAATCACGGGGTTCAGTTTTTCTTGGTTGTGACAATAATCCATTATCCAGGTGCCTCTTTTTTTCTTTCCCTTTTACTCGATAATGATACAGACTTGGTTTTGATAACTTGTTGCTCTAATGACCAAGCATTCATCATTGTAGATAGGTCCTTTTATAGATTTTGTATATTCTTTTTTGGCGGCCCATTTAGGATCTTGTACAGGGTTTACCCTCTTCTTCCATTATATATATACTCATTCAAAGGAAAAAAACTGATCTCTTGAATAAAACACCAATCTAAATCAAAAGAGCAAAATCAAATTCTTGAGTCATTGAGCTGTTGTGAATTACTTTGCAGGCAGGATCTAATGGATATGGTCAATAAGAGTGGGAAATATAGTGGAAATTTTCATGGTTTCACAGGTAAGATTCATTATACTGTTTTCTTTCTAACATCTCCTTTAACTACTCGGCGCTTAAAAACAGGTAGAAGCTACTTGTTGGGCAATCCTTAAGTGGAACTAGTCTGCTAAAATAAGTTGATCACAATTTTGACTTCTGTAAAAATGCAAGTTTGTCCTAAATAGTGAATGGTGATCGATTTGGACTTCAGCTTTCACAGCCAAAAATTCCATCTTCTTTCTTTCCCAATAGCCAGAATTCAACATTTGTGGTCAAAGTCTGAAATTTTTTGGAGAGAGCGCCGGGCATTTTGAACACTTCTGGTTTATTTTGGCAGGTACCGGTGATTCTTTGGGAAAGAAGCTAAACAATGCAAAAACTCGAAAAATATTATCATGGGAGCCAAAATACCCAAGCTTTGCAAAATTCCTTGGAGTGTCAGAATAACTGCTAGTTTTTGCTATACGATCGGTGCAATGATTTCTCATACAGATCTCTGTTGCCAAACCTCTATCCTAAAATAAATACTTGTACATCTTCCTTCATCCGGATGTAGTTGAGGATAATCCTCACTGCACTACTTCGGGCCAAATACTTATTTGGCCGTGGTGCATGAACGAAGCCAGCTGATTGCCTTCCCCTTCTGAGGGAAAGCGATCGTCGAGGAGGACGTGCCTGTTCTGGACGAGGAAGTGATCAAAGCGCTTCTGAACAAAGTACTAATTTAGTAGGGGAGTCTTTTTCTTTTCAGTTTGTTGGACTAGGAGACCATTTCCCTTGCTAAATAATCTCTATGTGATTCCCGTTTCATTAATCAAATAAAATTATTCAATTTCGGATGTTTTTGAATCAAAATGCTGAAAATTCATTATTCTACGTATATACTTTTACTTGCTTACCTATCTCCTCTACGTTTCTTTTTCTTTTCTATCTACCAAAAAATGGTATTTTTGTTCCTGAAAACGTCCAAATTTTCTGACAAGGACGTACATAAGCGGTCCAAGGAGGGGGGACGAACTCGGCCACAATTCCCTCGGAACTCCTGAAATTCTTCCAAAATATCTATAACAAATTAAATTTTTTTTTATTCTATCCTTAGATGATCCTCCTGAAAATAATATATGTATATATATATCCACTTTGCTCTTCCCACCCATGAATCCTGAAAACGTACTAACGTGCATCCATAAAAATTTTGACCATGTCATCACATCAATGAGAAAATTGAAATTTAAAAATATATAACAGCTTATTTCTTATCTTTAATAGCAAACAAATATCTGAGACAATAACAAGTATGACCTGTTTACGTAAAACAGGAAGAGGAAGATTTTCGAAATTGTGAACCTGTTTACAATACTACACAGATATGTGTTTAAATTGTTGAAATTCTGAAAACAAATTTCCCGTGTCGGTCATATATATACTTAATGTACAGAGTATCAAATTGATTTGTGTGTAGCTTATGTTATTACAACATGCTAATCATAGCAACAGCATCAATTATATATGCTATGATATAACACCACTATTTTCAAGATTATTCAGACATAAATAATCGTTTATTTCATAATTTACTCTCCCTAAACTGGAAATTGAGAGGATTGGCATGACCAAGGTGCGGATAGTGGTTTAGCAACAGAGATCTGCACACGCAAAACCTCATGTATAGCGCCTCTGTGTAGTATAGCTAAGATCTCGTCTTCTTGGGAAGTGGCAAAATCACGCAATGAGAATTGGCGAGAACAGGATTCATCCCGCATACGAAACCCGTAAAACCACCTCCCAAGCTTCCACCACCGAATACATACTTCTCTCTCCGAGATTTTGCTGCTCTCGAGGGCTTCCAAGAGTTGATCAGCCTGCAACACCAGTGCAAATATTATAATTTGGCCAATTCGTATTAGCAGGGATAATCTCACAAAGCAATGAGACAGTGACGTAAGTCGCAAAGAAATCAGAGTTCAAAACATTTGTTAGGAAGCTGACAACTGCTGAAATGCCACCTAAGTATAATATTCCGTCTTAAGAAGTTATCGTAACCACATGTTGGCACTATAACTGGCAATGGCACATAAATCTATGCCAACCCAAAACTCAAAAGAATAACAAAACTCGACATAGAATCTCCCTTAATCCAAACGAGCTCAGCAGAAGAAACACCATTAATCACAACTTAATATTCGCAGCATAGCGGGCTACTAAATACCACCACGACATCATTAAAACGGAGAAGTCAAAATTACCAAACTTTAAAACTTGAAAGAAGTTCAAGTCCTTCCAATTTTCTCTGACAAGATGAATAGCAGAAAATATATGAAGCAAAAAATTGTACTGAAGAATATGCATCCAAAAAACATGTGCAGAATTCAAGGAAATCAGGAGAGTAAACTTAGGAGGATATACCGGAACTTCGAGCCGAGTGATGCAATAATGCAATCCGACCAGATTGAGAAGCACACCGAGCTTCGGCCTAAATAAGAACATCTGCACGTCTTTAAACTCAAATTTCATAGAAGAAAGTTCCTCGATTGCTGACAGATAATCCGAAACCTCAATAGACTCGGTGGAGGAGCATTGCTCCACTAACTTGATCAGAGCTGCTGCTTTATAAGCCATCTCACAGTGTCTTTTCTTGTAAATTCCCTTCCATCCACTTATCTTTACACAACACCAAGAAAAATGTTAAAGAAGCGCAACTTCGGCTGATATTATGGAATGCAGAGTTTTGTTATTTAAATGAGAAGTAAAATTTAAGAAATAAAAGGCAAAATTTTTAGAAAAACGCCAAGTCGGATATGTATTAATTCTTTTCACTCTCACTCCTGTAAAGGCAAAAAGACCTGGAATACTTTCTAAGACCTTAATACAAAGGTGCCTGGAATATGCTAAGAATAGTTACGAGTCCCAACGAGTAGTACTAATCAACAATCATGAGCTAGAGTTCACCCAGGGGCGGACCCAAGGTATATAAGCACAAAAATTACGGGATTGGCTGAACCTACATAAAAAAATTCTTTTTACAAAACTACCTGACAACCTCCTCTCTCTCTCTTTCCTAGCGAGTGGAGTCAAAAAGGACTCATCTGGACAAGATAATGAATGAGCCGATGCAAGCCCGACTTTTCCGCTAGTCAGAAGGAAAAAGTGCAAAGGAAGATCCCAAAGCTTTTTGTGCCTCCTACCTTACTGCGGACTCGAAAGAAAAATTCCCCAAGGGAAACGAAAAGTGACCAAACTCGTAGCTGGTTAGGTGCTTAGCTTTTTTATTAGAATCTTAGGCTCCTGCAGCTGCTTCAACAAAAGGAGAAAAATTTTCCTTCGAAGCCTATATTCCCAGCCGACCTAAATTTAACTCTAAAATTATAGAAATAAAATTTTACACTCAAAATTTTGATCAAAAAAATTATAGGTGAGGCTGTAGCGAATTTTAGTAAACTCACAGTTCCCTCCCTGATTTCACCTCGAGCTTTATTCGTTTTTGCAAATGAGCATAGTTAGGGCGTGATTTTAGAGCTCCTTTTCAATAAAAGCTAGCTCTTTTTTCTTTTTCTTTTTCTTTTTTTCCTGCTAATTCTATTGAGAACACTTTCAATATGAATGAAATGTTCCCCTGTACAAAATAGTAGAAAACAAAAACAATTCAACAAAAATTCTTCCCTTCAAATTATTTCTACAGATTTAAATAAATAAATTAAGCAAAATTACAAAAATTCTATTCCAGTTACCGGAGCTGAAGAAAAAGAAGAGTACTGGTGGGTCCACCGATCCCGGCACAAGGCCTCCCACACACCGTCCGATCCGCACAGCTCCCGCCAAAACCTCGAGCAGCCCCCCAAAGAACACACATCGGCCTCCTTCTCAAAGACAAACAAATATATATTAATTGGGAATTTAATTTCATAAAAAAATAATAATAATAGTTCTCTTATGAGAGGTTCGGTCCTTTTTTTTTTCAATCAATTTCTGAAACTAACGAAAACAGAAACATGAAAATTAAAAAAGAAAATGGAATTAGTACCGGGAGAGACGAGGCGATCCTGAGGGAGATATCAAGAGGGAGAGAGCTCTGCATTGATTGCCTCATCGTATCATTATCGTATCATATAATTAATTTTGACAATAATAAAAATTAAAAAACTTTTAGTTAGAGAAAATTGGAAAGTTAAACAAAAAAAAAAAAAAANNAAAAAAAAAAAAAAACAGCAGAGTGAGACAAGTGCATCACGCCATTGTTTGCTTTTTGCTTTTGCTTTTACTTTTACTTTTTTGCTTTTGCTTTTGTTTGAGGGGTTGTTGAGCTCTCCCCTCCCCTCATAAATAAATATTGGGGGATGGGAGAAATAAAGGAAATAAATGTATTATGTTATGAATTTTGCTAAAAGATAAATATATTAATTTGTAGAAAAGTAAAATAAGAAATTAATAATTACGTGATTCAACGTCTTGTGCCTAGGTCATGGAATTATTACCTGTTAATATAAAGAGAGGAATTTCAATATGTAAATTAAAGCTGTAAATCTATATCAAACTATATCTATTTCCACTTTTATTTTCTCTCATATTCCCATCTTTTTTAAGTTATTTTTTTTGGATTATTTGAGTGTCGTTAAGTCTTCTTCAATCTCTCTTTTTAAAGAGCCATTTGCGAGTTATTATTACGCATAATATTTGCATTTAATGATTGAGTTTCATACTATCATCAGTTACATTAAAATATCATATCAATAACATTTGTGAGTTGTAAATAGCTGGTAATGTTTGTATAACCCATAATATTTGTATTTAATAATTAAATTTCATACATGCATCAGTCACAGTAAAATATGACATCAATAATATTTTATAACGTATTAAATAAATTAATTAGTATATTTTTGTTATAAAAAATAGTACAATTTTGTCCTTTTTAAAAAAACATTTCCTACTTTTGCAGAGGAAGTATTAGTTCTATATGTGCAATTTGCCCCTATGCGGCCTAGTCTGTACTATAGAGATCTCTTTCTAGCGGTGGCAACTTGGTGGGCCACATGTCACTTAATACAATTTTGCGCCGGTATATTGGGTTTAAGCCTACCCATTTAAATGAGCCCAATATTGTCAACATTGACTTAATGATTTATTTTTCTTTTGAGTTGTTTTAATTTAATTTTTATGTTTTAATATATACAAAATTAAGAAATAAAGTCTACTTATAAAAGATAAACACTTTATATATTTTATAAAATTTAAAATATATATATATGTGTGTGTGTGTGAGTGTGTGAGTGTACTTTTTCAATTAAAAATAAATAAAAATTTTAATTTTAATTAAAAATATAATTTTAAAGAGAATAATTATTGGTAAATTATTTTTAAATAAAATATTTTTCTTAATTCATTAGTATAATTTAGTTTATTTTAATTTAGATATTGTTCTAGATGAGTAGTGAATTGTTTTTTTTTAGTACAAATTTATTTATTGAAAGAATTCATTTGTTCTTGGTTCTTGCTTTTTCTAACCATAAGAACTCAATCCACTTAAAAGCAACTTTAATATATTGTATTTGAAACAAAATTCATTTTTTCTTATCATTTTGTTATTCCAAAAAAGGAAATACTTCATATTAGAAATAACTGTGATGATTTGTGATAAATTATGATGAACTGCAATAAATTGTGATTAATTATTATGAACTATGATGGAGTGTGATAAATAGTGATAAAGTATGTAAACATTTTCACACATTAAAAATAATTTTATTTTATTATTATTTTTTTTTTTTTGCATACAGATTTTATCCCACATTACTCAAATTCCAGGTTCTGCTTAATATGCCTAAAATTATTGTTCTCTTCTTCATATGAATGCATGCGTAGGAGAAGACAAATTAAAGTCGCTTTAGCCTCCGGCTTTGGCTTTGAAAATTCGTCCATCAATTCACTCACGTCACAAAAAGCTTGTGGAGAAAAGAGCAGCTGTAAAAAGATATTCAGAATATTGTACTAATATTGTAGTTTTCAAAAAAATAAAATGTGTTTGATTCATGTCCAGAAATTTTGAAAAATTAAATTGTGTTATAGATAATAATAGTTGGTGGATGATTTGGATATGGTTTCATGTTGGGCATTGGCATAATTCATGTAATGAGAATGAGCATATATATGTATGATTTGTAAAAGATAAAAGCTCCTAAAGAGTATGCGTAAAACAGAGAAAATAATATAGGAATAGAGTCAATTTGTTCCATGTTTTCAGCTTTATTTTACATATTTTACCATGTTATACTCTCTCTCTTTATATAAATAAAAATATACACCGGTATTAGTTCCGTAAATTAGTCACAAGTTAAATTTGTTTTAACTTGAGACTAGACCATGTATTTCTTGGTCTCATATTTTACTTTTCTGCAGATTATTATATTTATTTTTTAGCAAGATTCACAACAAGTTATCAACACAAGTTTATTCCAGAAAAATATTGTTAGACTTTGCAAGAAATTTTATAAACTTGTTAAGATTTATATCTTGAGTTTCTGAAAAAAATATACATATATGGTAGCACTGCTAGACAAATATGTTTGTGTTACATGAGAATGGACAATAGAAGTTTAATTGCAAACTTCAAAAAAAAAAAAAAGGAAAATGATAAGGTGGGGTCATGTTTTAAGTGATGAGAATATATATATATATAAAAGTCAACATTGATATTGACATAATGGGAGATAACTCAACCAATCATGCATCGTGCTACCAAGTTTTTGGCGCTGCCTAAGCTTGAATAGTTCCAAACACAGTAGTGTAAAAGGGAAGTATTTTTATTAAAGTTTGTGAAATTTTCAAGATCTATATTTTTACAAACTTAGCAAATATATATGTTTTCACTATATTACTGTCAAGTATGACCACTTGATTATTTCTTTTAATTTGGGTGTTCTGGCAGTTGAAAAAAAAATGGGTGACTTTTGTGAGAAGATGACCCATGAAAAATTAAAATATAGATGGTATATATCCTTGTGATATTTTATTTCTTATCTACTTATGGTGGTACAGAGTTACACAGAGGAAGGAAAATTAATTTCTCAACAAGTTTTGGCCATGGTTGTAGAAAAAGAAAATAAAAGAATCATCATTTAAGTGAAGCAGAAAGGACAGATATTTGGCCATGTAACAGCGGATTGACTTCCATGTATAGGAGTAATTAAATCCAATAAGGGAAGTAGTTTTCATTATTATCATTGAGATTAAATTAATATTTGTTTGAGATATTTTTTCAGGTTAAAAGTATGGACCTGATGGACCGAGTTCAGAATGGTTGACTAAATTACAAAGTATTTATTAACATGCTCATATGACTTAAATGGTGAATAATCAAACTCTTTGACATACTAATGATAATACATAATTATGTTTATAAGCCTAGTCATTTCTATATTGAGAATTACTTTTTGATTTCAATCGAGAGAAAATGAATTTATTAATGATAATCACCACTTTCGCATAATTAGCACTGGAAGTAAATATGATGACTCTTAAGGACCTCTCCAACTAGTTTTGATATATTTCTTGGTATGAATGATAGAATCTGTGAGGTTGTAGATGGTAGTATGGCAGTAGGTACGGACCCCTAGCCTAAATATGGCACTAGTTTAACATATTAGAGTTGTCCACTATATATAAGTTTGAGTTAATAATGAGGGAGAGGTAGGATTATTTGCCCTTTTACAGTTAATTGATTATACTATTATTGTAGAGCGAAAGTAATTTGGAAGTGTGATTATAAGATGCATAGATTTTGATACTTTATATTATCCCTTAGTTTTTTTTTTAGAAAAAAAAAAATAGAAATGATTGAACAAAGTAAAGTAATAGCTTAACTATATTATGGCCTAACTATATTAAGTATATGAAGCATAAAATTAGAGCCGCTGACAAATCTCTAAATTAATAGTTGGGGTTGTATATTTCATAATTTAAACATGCATAGAGATGAATGTTTCCGAATCTCATCTTACAATGAGATCAAATACGAGTATCATCCACTTCTAAACATGCTTGCATTGGGTAAGTACTATTGAAGAGTGTATACCTGAACAAGGTTCGGATATATGCTCCACGGTGATCTGTCTGAGAACACGAACAAGGTGTTATGTCCGATGGTCCTTCGGATGTTCTTCGGGTACCTGAAAGTGCGGACAGGGGG
>MKEJ01039529.1:0-19948 GCA_001753735.1 Embelia ribes
TTTTTTCGGGTAATTCAGGTTCGGATAATTAGGGTCGGGTATTTTTCAAATTACCCAAATACTCACCCCTAGTACAAACCACCAACAATGATCGTTTGGGACGCCCTACTGTTTCTTGAGTGCCTATTTTAAGAAGGTACATATTTTTACACTTTAATTTAGCCAGAATAAAAGTTGATCATTCATCTTTTTCAGCATCGACCAGATATATATGCGCGAGGACGACAACTAGGCTGTGCTGGAGAACTTAGCCCGAAATAAACCCAAATTTACGTATTGAGTTGGGTCAGTTCCTGGACACGATTCGACAACTTTCCCACTCTCATTTTCTCTTTCCCTCCAAACAAAGAAATGCCTGTTATTTTCTACAGCCTATAAAGGCCATTATGATTGTACTTATATGTGGTATAAAGGATGTTATAAGGCTATTAACAATGTTAAGTGATGCAACAAATGATTCTTATAAGTTCTAGGTGAATGAAGTTCAACATTTTCTTGTAAATTTTGGGCATAACCAAGTTACTAATATATATGCTTGTGATAACTTTGAACAAAGGGCCAATTTTATTAACAAAGTTATGTTTTCCCTTTATGCATTCTCACCTTCAAACTCATTGCAGCTGCGGATCGCCAATGTTTCACAGCCCTCGAGAGACTTTGAAATTCTATCCGCAATCGAGTTTTCCCCTTCGTATACGCTGATCAGTACCGCTCTTGCTTCGAAATTCTTGTAAGCCACTGATGATGGGAAATCAACCCAAGGTGAGGGTACCATCAGGCTTTCGGCTGTTGACCTTGTCACAAAATTTTTGCGATATCAAAAAAATAAATAAATAAAATAAAATAAAAACTAAAGAGGAGGGGGGTCGGTGGCAAAATGTGTTGAAGATAGTTTTCTAAATATTTCAATAATATTTAAAATTTACGCTATTTACGCTATTTTTAAATTGTCTAGAGAACTTTTCAGTATTTAATGTGAAATAAATATTAATTCTTAAGAACTTAGACTGTTACATACAACGTTTACCTTTTCCTTATCTGACAAGAAATAAGTTTTGCAAATAGCATTGTGAGATTAATAGAGAAATTTAGTGTTGACTTTGTTTAGGGTTGTGCAATCGGTTCAAAATTGAACCGGTTTGTATCAAAATGAATGAACCGAATCGTTATAATATAGAAACAAACCGAACCGGTTAAGGATAAATACCGAATTGAACCGAACTGGTCCAATTTGTTTCGGTTTGGTTTGAATCGATTTTTTACCAAATGCCAAATGAAATGCTTAATCAAAGAAAAATGACATATTTTTAGCTATTTCAGTATACAAAGGTTCTACTTAACAAAACAATTTATCATGAAAACACATTCCAGATCTACATTATCAATAAAAAATAAATTATTATATGAATAAAAATTACATTATTATCTCAATAGTTTTAAATTTTTGATTATTAATATATTATTAACAGAATAAAAATTAGATTATTATCTAAATAAAACCCTAATAAAATATATTGTTATCAAAAAAATATATTATCATCCGAATTATAATAGCAGTATCAGAATAAAACTCCAATAAAATTGTCAGAATAAAACCTCAACTTGAGAAAATTTAACTTCAAAAAAATTAATAACTACAAAAAAAATTAGTATGTATAATAAAATTAGTAGAAAATATAGCCCTAACCTTGTAAGTATATATATATACAGAGTGAGGTGATGGGCTAAATGGGGTGCTCGGCTAGATTAATAAGATGAATATATATATTTATAAGGGGTATTATTGTAATTTTATCTTTGCCACGCCCTGAACCCTCAATAATCCGGGGATGCGAGCCTCATAAAAAGAAAAGATGAAGAGAGTTAATATACAAGGTTTCAAAAAAAAAAAAAAGTATAACTACGCCATCTCATCGCATCTGTCCGCCACTGCAGGACGTTGCTACTCATATTCTATAACCACATCACATCAACATCAACAGAAATATAAATATACTCTAAAAAGAAAGGTAGAAAGCCAGCGCCAACATCAGAAAATGCATATATATATATCTGATACCAAGTAAACTCGCCGGTACAATATAAAATACCGCAAGTTGTATGCTTGCCAAAAATACATCATAAAGGAAAGTATACATATGTTATTCGTCTCGTATAAGAGAAAGAATATATTTATACTTTTACCCTGCTATAGCTACTATACTACTACTACACCAATATCAAAGTACATTACATCCCAAAATAAAATACATAAAATAAATTCGCTAACATATGCGTTAAAAATATGTGCATCACATCCCAAAGCCTCTACACGTGTTCTGGACCAACCTCTGTACCTATAATATCACATATGTATATAAGAAGAAAAATAAATAAAGTACGATTAGCCAAATAACTCTACTATAATAGAGAGACTATGTTATATGTGCATGAATGAACTATATCTCCACATATATGAATCTCATGAACATAAATATAAATATGATCATGAATGTCAACCCTTATCCACACACACACATGCACCACATATTTTGGGACTAAATTCACCACATTTATAAAATACTAAGATTAGTCATCCACTCATTAGCATAATCAAAGTCTTCATTAACCGTCATCCATTCTTTGACAGTTAATGGTAATATCTCAGACCTAATTTCCCGTCATTCACAGTAAGGCTGAATGACCTCATTGCTTATTTGAATTATATAAAAAGTCTCAATTTTGAAAGAATACACACACATGCCCACATTTCTTTCAAAATTCACCACTTTTATACAACACGTTTATACCATCAGAATGAATGCAATGTAATGTATTTTGATATGAATGAACATATTATCACCACAACACATGAACATGCATATATCATAAGTCTCCACTTTAATATGAATGTAAGCAATTTAATTATCAAGAATTTAAACAACTACAAGTGATCACAATAATAACAATGCTTGAATTAAATTCATATTACTCATACGCCACCAATTATGCCTCTACACTTGCATAACTTACATATTCATTATGCCTAAGTCACATATCAATTCATGTCAATATTACTAATTCTAACTCATACATGCACCTCATTTCATAACACCTCCACATATTCAATTTAATCATAACATATACATATAATCAAAGTCGTCAATTTTATCTTAGGTTCATTGACTAACGTACCTAAAATGAAGCTAAAAGTTGCCCCGAAACTTCCTACGTAAAAGCTCCAAATCCGCCTCTACTACGCCTCCCGAATTGATCTAATAAACGAGTTCGAACCACCTCGCACCTAAACATAAAAATGATCCACACGTAATAAGGATCAAGAATATCAATTTTATTTTTCACATACGAATGGGCACGAAAAATGAGAAATTATAAACAAGAGAAACAAAAGACGAAGCTTACGTCAAAATGTGTGTTTCGCTCCGAGGGTGAGAAATATCTAACTTTTAATCCAAGATGAGCTCTCTAACTAGATGATATTAAAGTTTTTATAAGTCTTCGATTGAGTTTTCCTCCCTCTCCCTCTCTCTCTCTCTCTTCGGAATTATAAGGGTAAAAAGTGAAGAAGACAAAGTTAAGCCCATGCCACTAAGTCAGCCAAACTCCAATATCGATCCAACCGCACTTGGATTGATCGAACTGACGTTTTGAATTGATCCAAAAGTACTTGGATCGATCGTATCTACTGAAATTTTAGGTCAAAATACTTCGGGCCGAAAATATCCAAAAACACTTGTTATCACTTAGAAACCCTGATAGAAGTGTCCAACAACTTTTGGAACCACTTTTGAATGCCTAAAGCTCGATCGCATTAAAACGCGACTATCGGTAAATCCCGTTCGAACACCGCATTTCTACCCTTCTACACGCTATCCCCGCATGCAACTAATGTCATTGTATAAAAACGACAATGCAACTAAAATGCATAAATGAAACAACACCACATCTCAATATGCGTTCTTACCATACAAGTATATATAACACCACGAGGCATACTACAATGCGACGATAAATAAAATGAAAAATTTGTACAGAATTTCTGGGACGTTACAATATTTTCGGTTCGGTTCGGTTCGGTTCGGTTTAAACCGAACCATTATCTCTCAAACTGTGAACCGAACCCAAAAACCGAAAATTTTCCAGTATAGAAACCGAACCAAACCGAACCGTCTTAAAAATTTTGGAACCGAACCGGATTCGGTGGTTCGGTGCACCGATATTATACCCACCCCTACTTTTTGTTGGTAACTTAAATAAATAAAGGTTACACTCTGTGCACTTATACTTTGCTACAGGATTACCTTATAGTTAATTTTCCTTAATTTCATCTAGACTTTCAAATTTAATACATGTGACTCCTACAGCCAATATATCCCGTTCAAAATGAGGCGCATGACTTTTCTTTTGCAATTAAGACTATTCACATACAATCCTTGCAAAAGTTATGAGCTTTAATTAAAAAGGGAGATTGAGCTCATACTGTACCCTTTTAACTTTTTTGTTCTCTCTTTTTGGAAAGGAAACTATTATCCTTGTTAGTGTTTTGGTTTGAGTAGAAATAAGATATTCTCTTTCACTATTAAATACATTGCTTGCACTAGTTGGGTCGTTCAACTGTGCGTGTGCCATTGTTGGACCAAGTGGCTCAAGGGAAGCGATATCTAGGGTACGAAAAAGATGTGAAAATGTGCCCTTAAGAAGCTGAAAAAAAAAAAAGTCCCAACAAGAAGTAGTCATTGCCAGTGATGCCTTACGGATTAGTTCACTCTTTTCCTTTTTCGACCCCTTCTATCATGCTTGTGATACACATCTGTTTATATTATTATCAATGGTAGTTAAAATAAGTGCATGTTTGGTTAGTGGTTCAGTTTTGAGTTTTTGGAAATAGTATTTAACTCAGATTCCAAGCTTCCAAAAAACTTGTTTCGTGTTAGGTTCTCAATTATTTTTATAAAATTAAAAATTAAAAATGCATTTGATGTAATGTATGCATAAAGATATAGTCGCTCCAATTTTGATATGACCGCCAGTTCCATTCCTGAACTCTTTTTTTAATAATATTTAGGCCTTTTCAACTTCCTCTAAGAGAAGCCAATACTTAGTTATGATGACATGGGAAATGGTGAGTTGTAAAATAAAAATAAAAAAAATCAAATATTATTTTGAAAAAGAATATTAACTTTTTTAACAAGATTAGATTGGAGTAATGGAGATAGATTTATCTAAAAATTAGCATAGACCAAAATTAAATGCTAATATTAAGTATATTATAAATACAAGTCGGAAAATTATGTGACACCGCCAGTTATCTATATATTTTTGTACGTTATCCACTGTAAATTCCAATACAAGTTAGATTAATATTTGCATTTTTTATATTGTTGTTATGATAGGTTTCTCTTTTTATTCCTGACTTGGTTTATGTCTTTGAAAACTCAAAACGTTATCGGAAAATTCTTTGGCAGAGTTAACAAAAAAGTTAGAATATTAGCTTTCAGAATTTGATGTGGAAGGAAAATTTAGTTTGTAGAAACTGAAAATTAAATTGTGCACCAAACAGCTCATATTTGAAAAGTGGAATATTTTTGGTCACAAGTTCTAATTTTTGGCCTTCAGCTCTAATTTTGTTTGACCTAGTAATTACTTTGTCTTCTGGTTTCTACATACAATCAGACTTCTCAAAAAAAAATGGAATATTTAAACCTAGCAATTTTCCTGGTCTGAGCTTCTTATATGGTTACTATAGACACATAAAAGCTTATGTTTACATTCATGTCTGGAAAAGCATTGATTGTTGATTTTGTTGGTTTTTTAGTGTCGGCCTACGACCTATAAAGGGAGTGCTGCTTCATGGCCCTCCTGGCATTGGAAAGACATCTTTGATCAGAAAATGTGTACAAGATACGGGTGTCAATCTTTTTACTGTGTTTGGACCTGAAATTGTTGGTCAATACTACGGAGAAAGTGAGCAAGCATTGCATGAGATCTTCGATTCAGCCAGCCAAGCTACGCCTGCTGTGGTTAGATTTCATTACGACACTCTTCATCTTGTGAAAATTTAAGTAGGAAAAAAAATGATTTGGATTAAGAGCTTGAAATGGAGTCCTACAACTTATGATATTATATCTTATTGAATTTTTGTTCTGGGTTGTCTTATCTATACTTTTATGTCCGTTTATCGAAGTTAAAGCTAATGATGAATGTTCTATGGTGTTCTTGTATCTGTTTTGTGCATAGTATGTTCTAGGTTGCATTTGAAACTAATTTTAGAAGGTTTCCAAAGTGGTGTTTTCAAACGTCATTATATCTACATTAAACTGGACAAGTACCAATAAAACTGCCTTGCTAAGCAATTAATTTTTATTGTTGGATTTGGCTGTCCAGTTTCCCAATATTTTTTCAACAGTTAATGAATCAAGAATATAAACCAAATTAACCATCATAAATGCATTTTGTTTTAGAGAGCATGCTAATTAGTTTCTGTTGAGTAGGTATTCATTGATGAGTTGGATTCTATTGCACCTGCTCGAAGGGATGGAAGTGAAGAGCTTTCTCAAAGAATGGTGGCAGCTCTGTTAAATTTAATGGATGGGATTAGTAGAACCAATGGTCTACTCATCATTGCTGCAACCAACAGACCTGAAAGCATTGAGCCTGCACTAAGACGACCGGGACGACTTGATAGGGAAATTGAAATAGGTAATTAGATTTCTTATTTGATACTTCTAAATCTTTGTTTATTTTAACATTTATGTTGTGAATCATTGTTGTTCCTTGTTTACTGGATTTCTAGTCCTTGCTTCCAACTCCCGTGAGAACATGGTTAGATTGTTATATTAAGACTTTCCCTGGTTTTATAGTTGGAGTTGACTTGAATCAAGATATAGCTTTACAATGATGTCAAGTATCTAGAACTTGGGGTTTTATAAGTTTGCAGTGACTTGATTATCTTTAGGAGTACTAAAGATTTGCTGTCATAAAATAAGTGTTATACCTACGTATGATTTTAGACATACTATTTCATAAGATGCGTAGAGTATTATAGCATCCATGGTAAACAGGCAAAGTGGCGTCATCTCTCTTTTAGGCACTTGTTCTTTTCCTTTCATGTCATAACGTCAATGCACAAACAGATGGTCAAAATTTTACTTAAGATGTTTTACGCCTAGCGTACTGATAGTAATTTCTTGAGCTTGAGGCTTACTGATGCAGTTTTAGAAGTGTTTAAGCTTGTTTATTCTGTTTGTTTTATTAATTAGGAATAATTGTTAGTTTGATTATTTATTTATGCCTTTTATTATGTTTAGGAGTTTCCTTGGTGGTTTGGGTCAAGCCCGTTAGGTTATTTTGTGATGCCTATATATAGGTCATCTTTATGTGTTTTTATGGAGTTGTGTGTTTATGATAAACAGTGGCGTTTTTAGAAAAGAGTTGGGATCTCTTTGTCACCCTTTTGTTCGTTTTTGTCAAAACGTCCACCTTTTTGTTCGTTTTTGTTAAAACGTTCATCTATCCTTTTAGTATTCTATACTGTCCTGCATTACTTGCAACTACTCCATGCTAACGGGGAAAGAATAATTTGTCCACCCCTTGTATGAGCAGTTGGTACTAGTGTTATATAAAGGACGGTTTCAGCTGTTGTATTAAGGTTGTATACATATTGCATATGCTTGTAGAGATAAATTTAGATTTGCTTCAGAAACTTACTTTTGACACTCACTTTTCGGGACCTACTAATTGGTGAAAAGTGAAGCCATTTTTACATCCTATAAGGAGCAAAGTTGGTTAATTCGTCAAACTAATGAATATAGGTTTAGTAGATATGGCACATGAATAATTATGTTGGTGGTTGCTAGAAAAGAGTACATTGGACTTCTTTAATTTTTCCCCGTTTTGTCGACAATTTAGTTTAGCTTGGTGCAACTCGTGGATGGTAAAAAACTTATAAACACTTTTTCATTTGTATGTATCTTTCACCAACACCAAACAAGGTTCAAAATTGGCTTTTAGAATGGTTTCTACATGTGTATGGTTTTGGTGGTTGCAAAAGGTTTAAATGCAAAGGCGAATGGATTGGCTTTCAATGTTCTGGACTTAACATAGTAATTATAGTTGGATGTTTCTTTTTCCCGTTTCTTTTTGTGATGGGAATTCTTAGGGCCTAGAAAGCACAGCAATTTGAGAAACAGTGTCGAGACACAGCTATGTTGGCCATCCTCAAACACCAGTTGACTGCACATCCGGATGAGTTTTTTTGTTAGTTGTTAGAACGGAACATTTACCGACCAGGAGAAGGAAAAGGTGAATCATGCACAAGATGAACTGTTGGTGGAAATGTATTTTGTTGCTTAAATATGCAAATTCATCTTAAGAAAGCGTACAAGTTGCTTGTTGTGGATCCAAACATGTAATATACTTATTTGTCAGTCTTCCTTAAGAAATATAATTTCCAGTAATTTTTTAAGAAAGATGGTTCCTAGAATTTGTCAAAAATGGTTGACATAATAGTTTGAGATGAACAGAAAGTTTCTAGCGTATGCAATCTTATCAAACATATTTTTCTGTCATGTGTCAACAGTGCTGAATAGTGACATAAGATTCTGTATTCAATATCTTATACTATACCCATTCTCTTGCCCTGTCATGCCTTTTATTACCTTAAAAGAGCTGGACTTTTATTATTAGCTATTTCAAAGCATGCCATTTTGTTCTGCTGAAAACTTGCTTGTTCAGGTGTGCCTACTCCAAAGCAACGCCATGATATATTGCTTGCTCTTCTATGTGGGATTGATCACAATCTTATTGACATGGAAATTCAACAACTTTCCATGGCTACCCATGGATTTGTTGGTGCTGATCTAGCAGCCCTTTGTAATGAAGCGGCTTTGGTCTGTCTCAGACGCTATATTGATTTCAAGAAATCCTGCAATGATTTTGATTTGAACTGGACATCTGATTTATTTGACAGATGGTACGATGAGATAATAGATATCTCGTCTTCAGAAGATGCCATGCATAGAGCGGATTCTAAAATTCAGGCATTAGCTTCTATGGAAAATTTGTCTATTTCATCAAAGATGCCTAGTGGAACTGTTACCAGGGTAAACGGGGCTTCTTCATGTGGAAACATTTTGAAAGTGGCTTTTGAAGATTTTGAAAAGGCTAGAATGAAAGTGGGACCTAGTGCTATGCGAGAGGTATGCTTACAAATCTCATGCTCTTGACTGCACACAGTTCATTTGGTTATCGTGCACACCCTCTTGTGGTGCTTAGTTTTTAATAAATTTCTATATTAATAGAATTAATGGAAAAATATTTACTAAATCGATAAGCCTGGGCTAGTTGGGTTTCTGTTTGTCAGAGGCAAAACCAGCATTCTTCACTTGATTTCAGGCTTTTAGTAATAAGACATCTTATCTATGTGTGCTAATTGCTAATTGAGATGCCTCCACGTTTTATTTTGCACATATTTCCTATATTGGATATATTTTACATGTTTAGCTTGGGTTGTTCATTGTTTGCATTTGCTTTGTCAGAGTTCTGTCGACGATATAGTTGATGAGAGCACACTTATGTCATCATTAATTTATCATACTTTTTCCTATAACTTCATTGAAGCAATATGTTAGAAGGTCCATGTTGTGAATGCAGTTTTTACTTCAGGTTATGACTACTCTTTTCAGTATTAATGATAGTCCCTTTGGTGTCCAGTTCAGAGGAATCTGTCGGTAATTTTTAATGACATTTTATACATTCTTGATTTTTTTCTTCCTAGATAATACTTGAGGTTCCGAGGGTGAAGTGGGAAGATGTTGGGGGTCAAAAGGAGGTAAAGATGCAATTAAAGGAAGTTGTAGAATGGCCTCAAAAGCACCAGGACTCTTTGAAGCGTATCGGGGTTCGCCCTCCCACTGGCATACTGTTATTTGGTCCTCCAGGCTGCAGTAAAACTCTCTTGGCACGTGCTGTGGCTTCTGAAGCAGGGTTGAATTTCCTTGCAGTTAAGGGTCCAGAGCTTTTCAGCAAATGGGTTGGTGAGTCAGAGAAGGCTGTGAAATCTCTGTTTGCGAAGGCAAGGGCAAATTCCCCTTCAATTATATTCTTCGACGAAATCGATGGCCTTGCTGTCATACGTGGGAATGAGAGTGATGGGGTTTCTGTATCGGATAGAGTCATGAGCCAGCTTCTTATCGAATTGGATGGTAAGAGTAATTCCTTGCAAAACTAATAGTCTTGCCTACTATTGCAAATAGTAGTACAGGTCTTCTACTTTTGTTTTGGATAGACGTATACTATTGTAGAAAGTTTTAGCAAGAATTTTAAAGACCAGTCCTACCATTCAGTCTATCTCATTTATGTCTTTGCACTTTAAGAAGGTGATGTTTGGTTCGGCTTTGTTTTAAACCATATCTGTTAGTGTGTTTACATAGAGTGACAAATATCATGGGTGGGGCAATAGTTTAGGCAAGTCAGACATTTGCTAAAGCTCAAAATTATTCTGAACGTCCAACCTGTTATAGAAATAATTTATATTGAACATATTATATTATTTTCAAAATATAACACTAAAAATGTTAAATTTATGGTCCCCAGAATTGTATGGTATTTTTTTCTCTTTTGGTTCATTTGATTAAATCTATTTTCAGATAAATATAAATGTAAAAGCAATAGATTTTTGTTGGCTGTTTTTTTCCCCAAATAAAAGATTACCAACTACCTTAGTAAAAAAGTTAGGACAGAGTTCTGCCTGCATCACATCATTTTATTTAAACAAATGTTTTCTACTTACTCTTTTTCTGTTTCCTTTCTTTCTATTTATGTTCTTATTCTTCATTTCATATGCTGTGTATTTCTCTAGTCAGTGCAATTACATCAAAAACTTCTTCGTTGTCTATTTATTCCCTCATTTATTTGACATTCAATTTGATTATTTTGCTTCCCCAAAAAAGAAAGATATGTAATCTTTATCCATTGTTTCATTTCCATTATTTTATTTTGTAGCACCTATAAAATAAATTTTTATACAGTTAAACATTGCATGTTCATACAATCCTTTCAAGTGGCTCCTGTCAATGACGCACATAGATAGCAAATTTGATGCAATTTCTGTTTTTGTCATTTCCATTATTTACTTTTGAAAAATATTACAATATGAAGATATTCCTAATTCTGAACAATAAGGAAATATTTAAGGTAAGTTAAGTATATTTGGCATTCACAAAAATTGCGCTTGAGTGGCATATGGCAGATCATTATTTTTGAAATGAAGGTCAAATTTGATTTAAAGGTGAATCGTGACTATACCTATCAGAGATTAAATATGAGGTTATGTTGTACACCCTAAAATTTAAAGAGCTAACGTTAATTGCTGATCTTTCCCTTGTTTAGGTATGCAAGAAAGAGCTAATGTTACTGTTATTGCTGCCACAAATCGCCCAGATAAGATTGACTCTGCTCTTTTAAGACCAGGTATCCCTGCTATCTGTTTTCAGTTGTCATCAACTTTGCTCTTCTTCTTTCATGAAGTTGACTGATTATCATTTTTAAGTAAAAGAAAATAATAAGATGGTGAAGCTTCTAATACTTTATTAAATTTTGTCAGGGCGTTTCGATCGGTTGCTGTATGTGGGTCCACCAAGTGAAACGGATCGGGAAGATATATTTCGTATCCACTTGCAGAAAAAACCATGCTGTTCCGATGTTTGCATAAAGCAACTGGCTCTTCTCACTGAAGGATGCACTGGGGCTGATATATCGCATGTTTGCCGTGCAGCAGCTCTTATAGCTATGGAAGTGCGTGGAGCATCTCTCTCTCTCTTTCTTTCTCCCTTTTTTTTATTTATTTGTTCTGCTTTTTGCACATTTTGTCGATTGTTCATTAATTTTGACTGATCTCAGGAAAATCTTGAGGCCTCCAAGATACGGATGGATCACCTGACAGCAGCGATCAAGCAAGTACAACCATCTGAAATTGACTCTTACGAAGAATTATCGGAGAAATTTCAACGGCTAGTCTCCTCTAGTGCTAAATTAGATGGGCCTGGTGATCAGCCGTGCTCAAGAGGATCAAATCAAACCCATTTTTGGTGAGTATTATTTGTTGTTTAACATTATTGTTCGACTGTTTTAGCAGGACTTTAAGAGTACTCATCTCCTTGGAGCTCTGAAATTCTCGAGAATTGTCATTGTAACTCCATTTTGGTTTAAAATGACTACTTTTAGGCAATGTTTTGAAACCCAAACAGTTCATCGGCCCAAAAAAGAGACCGGGTCACAAGTCTCTGGATAAATAAGTGGTCCAACCGTAATTGAACTGGAGTAAACCGTAGTGCCATAAATAAATTATTAGACAAAAAAAAAATAGTTAATTAAATATTTTGTAAGAATAAATATAATTGTTAAAAATTACATTTTTTTATAAAACACTTCATTTGGTGCAATGGAAAGGTATCCTATATTGTTTTTTATGATAACAATGAAAAATATTATAAATTTTTATCTATATAAGTAAACATTATATGACGTGTAATAGTGTATGTAAATGTAAATATATATCATATTTTATCTTTCTGCCAAATATATCATGGTAAGCAAATTGTGTCGCAAGATCAAGTTAGGGGTGAGCAAAATTATTCCATCACCACTGGTAGTATCTTTTACCATCGGTATAGCGATCACTACCATAGGTAGATATTTTTTGTACAACAAATGGGAGCGTCCAAATGACTACCACTACCATTGATATGGTTACCATCAAATGTTTGGTTGCCACTAGTAGTTCGATTAGTATACAAATTCTATATTTTAATGACATTATTTATTTTCAAAACTCTAAATATATTGTATTTTTTTTAAATCATGACACTAAATATATGATTAAACTTATAGGATGATATTTTAATTAGCACACCAAATAAATTAGTATAACAAAATCGTACTTTATTTTTTCTTTATTTTCCTATTTTTTATTATTATTTTGATTATTTTATGATGAAAGCGTTTTATTTACCTTCTATTTTAGTATTTTTATTATTTTCCTATGATAGTAATTATAAAGCAGTATCTGTTGTCATTCAAACATTTTTTTTTTTGGGTATATTTGGATTATTCAACTTTGTTTTTTTTTTTACTAATTTTTGTTATATATGAAATTTCTCGGAATATAGAGGACGGTTGTACCATAGTACAGTAACTTGATCTGGCTATTACCATCGGTAGCTATACTATTAACTATTTGGTCAGTATACGGTTGTCAAGCATAAAATACCATATTATATGGTACAGTAGGTGATAGTATTAATTTTTCTACCATTGCCACCTGTGCTCGCCCCCAGATCAAGTGGCCAAATCACATACGAATCTTTTGTACCAAGAAAAAATATCAATTACAAATTTTAACATTTTATGGAATGGAATATAATTTAAATCATATCCTTAATTAGCCGGATCCACAATCTGGCCTAATGAATGCTGATATTGGTGCTTATTTAGAAAATCTCAAAATTTTCTTTTGAATAAAACTAATAGTGCGTTTGGTTTAAGGATTTCTTGATGGAAAATGTGACGGAAAAGAACATGTTGTACTTGCATCCATAATTTTTTGTTAAGAGATTTTTCTTTCTGTCACATTTTCACATAAAGAAATTCTTGTACCAAATGGAGCCTAAATGAACTGGCCGGGTCAAATGAAGACCAATACCAATTTTGAACCACCGGGCCAAACAGTTTTTCTGTTGGGACCGGTTTTTAGTGATTAGTGGTTAACCGGTACCACTAGGTCCGTAAGCTAACCCGGGTACTGGTTCAACTAGTTGCACTGGCCGGCCTGGGCCGTCTTTTAGAACACTGCTTTCAGATTTTCTTTTAGTTACATTGTGGTGGACATGACTCCTGGAATTAAATATTTTGTGCACAGCTTCTTACCGAAATGAAGCACGTGAAAAAGGGGTTTTTATTTTCTCATTTATCTCTGTTTTTAATCTCTGGTTGGTCATGGTGTATTGGGTCGTAAGAGTCTGTGTCCCATGCCTGTAACTATACTTTTCCATGCATTTGGAGTGGTGTTTCTGTGTTCATGTTGTTGATCAGATTTGAGCTTAAAGCGTGCAGTAGGTTTTGAGCTTGAAGTGTATTATCTTGAACTTGACTTCTCCATTTGGTGGTCTTCTGTTCCTGTTTTTATCATCTATATGTGTCACAATTTTGACTCTCATATGCCTTTTCCATTTTTTATTTCACATGACGTATCAATTTGTTTATTTATATATGTATGTTTAATACATGTACACTCCATGTTCATTTACTCGTGCAAGTAGCATGGTCACTAACACCGGCGATGGACATAACTTTTTCTGAGGAAACAGGAGTGTATCTACAACAAGGATACAGGAAAAGAATGTGCTTTAATATGTAACTTTACCAGCAAAAGATGACGGTAGATTCAACTCCAAAGTATGAGTAGATTTGTATTTAATAAACACAACAAAGGAAAAATCACTAAATATATTAATACCAGTACTATTGTGAACGTCCTTTACTATCTGATATCTGTGAAGCTCAAATTTCTCTTCTTTAGTGGGCTTATTTGTGGACATCGTCGCCATTCAATGTGCCAAGTAGATTGAACAAGCCGCTAAAAGTTCACATGTGGCGGACATGTTTATGTAGACCTGAAACTTGTATGGCATGTGCATGTCATTGATTTTGCAGTGTCTCCTATTAGTGACAAGAAAATGGAAGTGTCACTTTTTTCTCTTTTCGTAATTAAATAAACCACCAAAATTCTGTATGTGAATCTGCCAGCATCTTGTCTTCTTTTGTTGATGGTAGTAACACCTATGTATTAGTAATAATTTGTATGAACTTTAATAATGCAGGACCGGATGGATTCCTTCGTCTCTGTGGTAGCCTGATAACTACTGAAATGCTACATATTTGGAAAATTTTTGACTCATGAACAAAGATATACCCCTTCGTGGAAGTTTCAGGGGCTCAGCTGCTTGTGACTCGCATGTAAAGTTGGACCTGTAAAAGATTATCATGTAGTTTCAAGCTCTCTTTGGGGACATTGCAGGTTTAGTTTGACATTTATTTATCTTTCTAATTTATCAACTTTTGTCGTAGTTAATTATATTTTTGGTGGTTTAGCTCCTCCCTGTCTTTTCTAATGGGAAGCAAGACGATATCCCTTAATGGTAGCTGTAAAAATCTCATAGAATACTATTTGTAGTTGCATGTATCTTCTAGTTCATTTTTTTCAGTAAATGGGAACACTTAAATCATATTTGACCTTCTATTTCAAGAAACTTCTCATGTTTATCTCTAACTTTATTAAATTAAACTTATTTATGTACAGAAAGGGGGAGAACTATTCTTTTGGCAACTTTCAGGGAAAAATATGAGCGTCAGTAACTTTTGAAATCAAATAGTAGCAATTAAGGCTTGTTTCCGGCCAGACTTACTATAGGTAAACTTATGTCTTAAATTAATTGATTGTTAAAACGTGGTCCGGTTGGCATTTATAAGTTTACTAATGAGTAGTATGCGTTTAATGGGCATATTAATCAGTAGACTTACAAGTAAAAAACTTCTATTACTCATCATATCCATGGGCATTTTAATCAGTAGACTGACAAGTAAAAATCTTCTATTACTTAATGATATCCATGGGTTAAAAATAAACTTGTTTTCTGTAATTACCTTAATAATTCCTTAAAGTTCCCATGTTTCCTTTACCTGAGCTGCCTGAAACAGTATTTGTTGCTGTATTTGTCACACCCCGAAATTCATAGTACATCCTGAGCATTTAACTTACACAACATTGCATATAGAAAAGATAATATTTTCTCAAATCAATTTTATTTTTTCAACATCTCATAAAATATCTATTTGGGCTAAAATAGTTTGCTCAATTTATTTGAAAATATCAAAATCTCAAAATAAATATCATCTTGGCTTGACGGCCTATAGTTTTTTTGGAAATAAATGAAACATTATTTTTGTGACACTAAAATTAAATAAAACTACTACCCACAGGTTTGAGTGAGCTCCACCAACTCTAATCCTGAATGTGAACTCCACCCGTTCCCGTCTTTATTTGGGATACAAAATAAACACAAACAGATGATTAATTTTACTATGCTTGCGAGTAGAACAACAAGAAAATATATTTTTGTGAACATGAACAACCCAAAGCATAACAACATATATCTCAAAACAACTATTCAAGAAAGAAATAAGAAATGAAAATACTCATTTAATAACATCACAATTATTCTCTTTTACGATACTCGATTATCATGTTTTTACACTTTAATGTCACATTTTAACACACCCATTTCACCGGTTGTGCCTCTCCCGTGATTTTACGCATAAACATTTAGAGGGTCAGTCCTCTTACCCTCTTATACGCCAATAATTTAGGACCAGTTCTTGCACCCTAAATAGAAATCTTCTCCATTTAGAGGGTTATTCCTCGCACCTTCTAAACGCAGAACTAAGTTTATTCACTTCAATAAGAATGTTCCGTTTAGAGGGTCAGTCCTTGTACCCTCTAAACATAGAAATCAGTTTATTTGCTCAATTCAAATGTCCTTGTTATGTTTTCTTTTTCTAACTACAACTCAACTTAATTTTCCAAATTTACACTACTCATAATAGTACACAAATTTTCTACCACGCATTAGGGCACAAAGCCTATAATCACAACTCATGAACATAATCACATATAGACTCGTGGTTCTAATAACAAATACAGTAAATTCTAATCGCATATGTGATTGTGTGTATAAGATTCCTAAAAAAAAGATACCGAAGCAACCTTAAAGTTTCCCCTCTCCGAGCACTGATGGAAACAAATCACTTACACGGAACACATATATATTTCACTTTCAATTGACTAATTAAACCTAGTCATATTGATTTACACAACTAGGGTTTGTTAGGAATCAAAGAGACACGGAATGAATTTATGAGAAATTTACCTCAACATGACAAGGATTAAGAATATAATTTGATTTCGTGTGTGGATCGCCAAACGGAATGATCAATCACCAAGAATTGAGGTTTCTTGGTGCAAGATCCCCCTTTTCGCCCTTTTTCGCTTATTGGTTCGTGAATATATGATAATTGATGTGTTTATTTCGCCATACGCGTGAAAATATAACATTCTAAACTTTGACAGTTCGATCGATCCGACCAATACTTGGATCGATCGAACTTCACTGGTCAAATTTTCAACTTTTCGATCGAACTCATTCTACTTCAAGTTAGCTTGGTCAAAACACAAAATTGTAGATAATTAAAATAGATTTTCATCGGTATTTTATAGGCCTAAATCGGACTTACAGTTTAAGAGTTATATATGAAATACCAAACTGTTGTTCGAAAAGTATTATTTAGAAAAGTTATTTCACGTCATTTGAAATTTAAACTCATCAAGCATATCCTCAACACTCATTATATTATTAAACATATCATTTCAAGTATGTAACCCTTAAATTTTAAAATGTGGCCTTACAACGCTTCCCCCGAAAAAGAAAATTTCATCCTCGAAGTTTGGGTCTTCCTTAAGACAACTCCAGTTCCCTAAACCGAACCCCATCACAACAACTTCCAACTATACTTTACTCATCCTTATAACACGCTCATTAAGAGCATCAACATACAACCAATTTTTGACAACTAATTTGTAGTAGCTTCCTCTCTCGAATTTTATAATCCACAAATACTCAACTACGAGCCACACAACATCAACACGTTATTATGGCTTAAAATTTATCTTCCACTCACCGTCTAAAGTAATTTAGTATTTCTTTTCTCTATAATCTATGAATTTCATAAAAACACTGGCATCGCATACTCATTCGTAACTCACACTTGGTTTTCTCTCCATGTTATTACCAGACTTACGCACCTATAGAATATCACTTCTTAAACTTTAAAGCATCTCTATATCTTAACACAAAACAACATCTGCAGGACTCATATTATTCATATACTAATATAAAATAATGGTGTACTTAATGTAACTCCAATGACAGACAACTGCCAACTATAATACCATCTAGCATGCATATTAAACTTACATAAGTATCTAACCGCATCCAACTACAAATGCCAATTTAACTCAACCGACTAGCACATACATGGATCATCTATCTTAGCAACCATATGATAACATGTGATAATGCGATAATGTATCCTTATTTACCTCAACAAATGTCAAACCCACTTTTGCAACAAAATAACCAAAGTCACGCAATCTAAATGACATGTCCAGCCACACAGTACAATAGAAACCACGCCACCAACAACACATCCACTCAAGGCATACGATAGTTATGTCAATCTTTGGGATAAATGTACTCTCTATGTCCACAATCATTACTACAATCACCTCAACGACAACACAAAATTCTATTGACAACATAACCTCACATCAGTGGTCGTATGACATTATATCTACAAAAACACGTCTCACTCACGACAATCCCACCAAATTCCCTTTTTTACTCAACCAGGAGTATATATATATATATTTCACTACAATTTTATTATCCAATCATCCAACTTATCACAATTCCAACCCTTGATAAAATATCGTAAAATCTACTAGTCACGAATCCCCAAATAATTCCCATTAGGACAAGTTCATACGTTAAATCGAACCAATAATATTTACAAGTATATATTTAACCTCTCTACTATGACAAAGCCACCCATGATATCTACTCAATAATCTTGACAACTATGACAATTAATTAACGACTCCTTAATATATTTGACTCCAAAACAAGATCAACCTAGGTGTAGACTTTAACACATTCATTTATGTTTCGACTCGACACCCAATACTTAAAATTTCTTCATTATTATGTGTTCTAACTATAATTAATCTCTCCTAACAAATAAGTTCATGCTACCTTAACTAAGTCACTACTGTGCTTGATAATTAGTCACAACCTCTCAATACACACGATATAACAAATTCAACTACGAAAATCTCTTTGGAATCTAATCATATCCATAACTTACTAAGTACTCTTGCTCAGGTTCCCACTTAACATCATCCTCTACCTCTTATCTTCCACAATCTTTCACATATCTCTAAGGTATTCGTCACACGTTTACATCCATCACCTTTACTAGAATCCACACTCTGTACTACTACTCTACGTCTTGTAATCAACTATACTACCAAACACCACGACCAGATAGGGTAAAACAACTCTATTTTAAAACTACATAACATCTCCAAACTAATCTCACGCTGCTCACACTAACAACTCCGACTCCATATACTCAATGTTATAAATCTATTTTTTTTTGCAGTACCCATATGCTAACTCCATACATATATCCATCTCTTCATCTTACGTAAACATCTCTAAAGGTTCAACACTTTTCATCGCCCCTATACTTTATAAAAAACTTTTGTGGTCTAACATCTAACTAAACATCTCCATAATACTCTACGGCACATAGGCCTATGACTCTTACTCGATCTTCACCTACACCAAAACTCACAATCCAACTCATTATACTTTATAGTTATATCTCTTGGTTACTCATATCTCTCTTCATAAATATCTTTAAATGCTCTACATGCTAAATGCATGCTTGTTATTACCTTACACTTCCTACTCGTCTCTAGAATTTTCTTCACTAGTTCACTCGTTAATCCGAATATCTCTCATTCGAGTTGTACACTCCAACGGATGGTTAATGCAACCCACCAATCATCATAAACTTTTTGAAAGATACAAATTCATCCCAGATTCCAACTTATTCATATTCTCCTATCAGACCTATGCTCTAATCTCTAAACCCACCTCTTAACCTCATCAACACAACTTTGCTCTCATTACAACAACAACAATAAAAAAAACTATATATGTCTATTTCCTCACTTCTTTTTTAGCTTAACGTCATTAATCGTCTCTTGCCT
>MKEJ01039531.1:0-13231 GCA_001753735.1 Embelia ribes
TGTAAATCATATTCAGAAATAGTTATTTGATAACAATTAAACAACAATAGCTTCCCTATACAAAATAGATTGGCTGACTTCGATCCAAATCTAAATGCAAATTTCAAATTGTCTGATTGAGCATCCCAATCACACGAAAGCTATATAGTTTAATCAGTTTAATAATAATTCTTGAAAGTCAAAGGACTTAACTGAATTAATTATACACTTACAACTAGAACTATATGAATAAGAATCTAACACGACGATTAAATATGCCTGTATGGGCATATATATATATAGATAGATAGATTTGTAAAACAAAGATCATATAGAAAACACACATACAATATTCCCGGTGTTTTGATAGGGAGACAAAGGGACAAAATATGTTAATTTGTAGGAAAACGAATAAAAGTATCACTCCAAAGGGTAAATTGCAAAACTACCCCAACGTTTAGAAACCATTCCAGTTTACTCCTCATTTTTTTGTGGACTAAGCTGTTTAGACACGGATATGCAATATTTTGTTGCATACCGGTATGCGTAATAACTCTGTCATTATTAGTGTAATAATTGAATTTTATAATATTTTTTAATATAAAAATGGCAGAATTTACTGGTTTTGGTAATTAGGACCGATTAAAGGAACTTGTGCCCGTTACATAATCTAAAGGGTAAGCTTAGAGGCCAACCCATCACAAGTGTAAGTTACCAATGTGCGGCTAAACATAGCTCCCTTGAAATGAGTTCGAACATGCACACAATCTGTTTTGTAGTTGTTTTTTGCTCTTATTTTTGTTAGTACTAAAACATCCTTTGTACTAGTACTTAAATCTTCAAATAATATTTTGGCAAGCAAGAAATATCCTCTATCCTGTTTTCATTAAAAAGTACCAAAAATTCTATAATTTATTACGAAAACCATGATATAGTAGCTTTTAGATCAAATTATTTCACGTGCTAAATCTAGAAGCAACTTTTTCAAAACAACTTCGACACAAAACTGAGTATTTAAAACGACCTTATTGAAACATTAACCAAAATTAAGGGCTAACTTCAATAATTGGAAAAAGATGGACCAAAGTAAGATAGAAGTAAAAGTGGAGGTGGTTTTTGGAATTAATCTATATGAAAATATGGCTTCAACTTTACGCCATTACAATAATAGCATAATTTCCATATCAAGTACTACCCAGAAATAGAAAAAAAATAGGTTAGCACTCCAATGTGAGATATCCAAGTTGATCACTTTTAAATTCCAAAAACAAAAAAAAGTTGATCACTTTTGTTCATTTTGATGTAATATAAAAATTATATATACATACACGCAAAGATGTCAACTGTTCACATTGCTCCTCTGTCTGCTTCAATTTTCATTTAATCATTGCTTTGTTTAACATATGTCCATGTACGACTATATAACAAAGTCTTAATTTTATTCTTTTCTGTCCCCTCTTTTCCATAGCAAACACTTTTGTTATTTCGATCTACATTGGCGGGT
Organism: Embelia ribes; assembly: GCA_001753735.1. Taxonomy (NCBI): domain Eukaryota; kingdom Viridiplantae; phylum Streptophyta; class Magnoliopsida; order Ericales; family Primulaceae; genus Embelia; species Embelia ribes. The sequence goes on from MKEJ01039531.1 coordinate 1,484, forward strand.
ACTTAACCAGAGCATTTGGCCTTCAATAATTTTTTAATGTCTTTTGTTAATTTAGTGTTAAACTTTTAGTTTATTTTTTTTATTTGTAGTTTCAGACATCTGCACAAGTTTTGTGTGGGACCCAACTGTGTATGTGATGTAATTAGACTATTTTGAAATATAATTAGTTTTATTACTCTCTTCTAATTAAAACTTAATCTATAAGGTCGTGGAAAATCAAGAACGTGGTGTTTCCTTAGTGTTTTCCACTACTTTTTTTTTCTATTTCCTCGCTAGAAGAGGGGTATATTTGATATATGCGAACGGAAAGTGAATGTTAATGTGTCATATGTTGTGTGATAATCGAAGAAGTAATACAGTAACGCAAACTTGCCAAAACACAAAAATTACAACAGCGAGTGCTCTTGCCTGAAATAGCTAAGCCAAATGCTTATGTAATAAAACCGAGTCATTGTCTCTCAACTCTTGTCATTTGTATGTAACCCCCAAAGTAAATATGCATACATAATGTTTAATTGTTTTTGTACTTAATGACATATCCATTGTCAATTTCTTTTCCAGGGTTCAATACACACAAAAACAGCATCACGCTTTAAAAATAGCTTTAACACTAAAGAACAATTAATTCATCTCAAAATTTCACCATTTTGCTTATCTAGTGACTCTATAGTATACAGTGGTACGGCAGAGACTTTTACCTTTCGTGTGTTTTCTAATCAATATCTATGTACAGGCAGTAAGCATATGTTTGAACTGAAATTGGATCACCTTTGGGTGAAAAAGAAAAACAATTTAGGCCTCGATGACTGAGATTAACAAAGAACCCAGTTGACCATGGATCATCTCAGAACATGTGTTTGAACTTTTAATTATTGCAATATATACATTTTTACTGCTTGTTCAGGTAAATAAGTTGAATTTAAAAATCATACAGCTAAGTACAATCAATTTTTAAGCACAAATAACATAAATGCTTGGACTTAAAAGTTACATCTGAATAAACTCTTAGAGCACTCACATAAGAGTCTCTAAAACTTGGTACTTCTCTCGTTTAGGTAGCCAAAAATTAGATAATGTCATTTTTTGACCCTACATTTGTTACTCAAAAATTCCTCCATTTGCAAGAATTCGCTTCAATGCTTGCTCAAATGGCTTATTGAAAACTAAAAAAAAGGGAATATGGTTGTTCAGTTTAGTTTTAGCCTTTTGTTGATAGGGTATAGCAATTCGAAGTTAAAGAGAGTGAATCAGACTGAACAACAAAAGTATGCTTTTGTTACTCGAATGAATTGTTTCGATTACAATAGTTGGATGATTTACAAGTACCGAGATGACTTCGATCTAATTTATCACTACCCTTAAGATTAAGTTACTCCTACTCTTAAATAAATCTGTGTTGGGGATGCGTTTGTCGATACTTCTTTCATCTTGTTCATCTATGATTTTATAGATTCAATCAAGTAATTACTTTCAATTATTCTTCTTACTGTAGATCGTATGATTTAATCCAATTACTGGTATTTGAAACTACCTTTAACCATTTTGCAATCTTTGTTGTGACACGTGCTCCATTATGTCTATTTATTCTCACCCGTTAGCATGTTTGCTGCCACATTACTATTCCATTATCAATCTGTTGACAAAAAAATGCACAAAAATTCTTTCAATTAACCCTTTAATTAGACTTAATTAAACTTTGATTTATTTTTATCAAGTTATTGGTTTATTCGCCAAATAACCCCTTTTTGATGGGATAAATTAATTACATTAATAGGTTAAATTATGTGTGGTATCGGCGCATAATTATGTGATTAACTAAAATCCCTTTGTTAGGCCTTTAAATTATTAATTAACCATTACTAGGTTTAGTTAATTTTGAATTAACTACAATCTTTACCTTGTACTTTTAGTTATTAATCAATAATTAATCCTCAAAATAGACTTAATTAATTAAAAAGCAATGTAATTAATCCCTTTAATAGGCTTAAAGAATTTAAAAGTAGTGTAAACAATATTAGATTAACTTGTGATTAACTCAAATAAAGAATCTCAATAATGGTTAACTAAATCTAAATAACAACTATTCAATCCTTAAAAATATAAAATTTACATATCTATATTTTGTCACTTCATTTTACCATTATATTTAAAATTTTAATTATGTTATTTCTCTTCCTGCTATACTAGTACTATTAACTAAACAAAAAAATTTAAATATAAGTACTTTTAATCTAATTAAATATCAATTATAAATTAAAATTAAAATTAATATTAAAAAATTATTGAATTTAAACTACTGATATAACATAAAAAATAAATTACAAGTATATAGAAATTAATTTAATATTTAAAAATAAAAAATTGATACTACCTTTTATTAGTATTTATCAAAAATTTATTTCCCAAATATTTAAAAAATAGATTTGAATTAAAATTTTTAATTTTTAATCTTTAAATTTATATTTACTATTAAAATAAAAACTTTATTAATAATATAAAAAATAAATTTTCAATGCCGAGAAGTAATCATTTTTTTTATTAAGAAATTCATCTATATAATTACTTATTATAGGATTGTATTTATATTTTTCTTCTCTTTTCTCACTTTTCATTCCCTTTTTTAAATAGGAATTCTATTTACTTTTTTTTTCATTTATATAAAGAACTAATAAATTAAATTTAAATTTAAAATATACTTAAAGCTAAGAAATTATAATATAACAGAATATTTTCCCACAATTATATGTATTGCTATGTGAAAATTTATGGTTAAAGATATAAAAAATAGTATTTTAATACAATAGAGAATGTGATAGATAATTTGATGTAGAGAGTAAAACAAATAAATATTATGTAAAATATAAATAAGACCCATTTTGCCTATATTTCGAATCTATCACGAAAAACTGTTGGAAAAGTTGTTAGTCCCTTCAAACACGTTTAAAGTCAAATGTCCACTTCTCCTTAGTCACACAAACGCACTTGTATTAGCTTTTAGTTCCCTCAAGTGCAAGTATAACCACAAACATTAATGTTTGAAGCCAAAGGAAGTAATTTTAGTTTTATTCTTAATTTTAATTATATCCTAACTTTTCCATGCCTCGCATTTTTCAGTTAGTTGAAAAAAGTAACTTCTTACATATCCATAATCCATAACATAATTCAGAGTACGACTTGTGTATAATAAGGTTTGGATATCACGAGTGCAGCTATATATGTTATTTTATTTTCTTTTTTCATTTTAAGTGGCTTATATATGTTATTCAAAACCAACGGTTAATACGCTATTCATATATAGACTTGATTAGTTGATTCCTTTTTCTTCCTTTTCTTTGTTTCTTTTTTTTTTTCCCCCATTGATGATGAAGACCTAATCTACTTTATTATCTTTATCCCCCTTTAGTTGGTGGTTTTTCTTTGTTACTTTAGAAAATTTGTGGATTGCTTCAAGTGTATTTATTTCAAGACCATTCTTTAATTGATTGGAGTATGATAAAAGGAATGTAGCTAATGGCGTTAATTAGCTAGGATTGGAATTATTATTATTATTATTATTATTTTATTTTATTTTATTTTATTTTTTATTTATTTTTTTTTTTTACCACCACCAAAACAAAGCGTTAACATTTAACCATGATTAGATTTACAAATCAAAATGCTGGAAATTTTATGCAAAATCAGCTTATCGGACTTATCATTAACTATTACTTCACTAATAAAAAGGGGTGGTGAATCACTCCAAAAATTATTAAAATAGTTATTCGCCTCTTTAGCTAATTTGTTGGCCGCTTGGTTAAGCAGGCTCCATCTATGTTGAGATTAAGAAACCCCGATGGAGGGGGGGTGCCAAGAGATGGGAAGATTAACTAGCCGGGTTCTATGGTGTGATGTTTGACAGTTCCGAGATAGATTATTGAAGACTAATTTTACCTGAAGATTAGAGATTGTTGGATTGATCGGAAATAGATTAAATAAAACATCATTTTAAAGTTTCTATATAATAATAATCTTAGAAGAAACTTGAAATCTTTTTTGGTATAGGGCTCATGCATGACACTAAGGATGTGTTTGTTGCGGACATTGATCATAGAGAGCGGCCAATAATCTCTAATATGGTAAAAAACAAAAGGGCATTCCCAGAAAATATGGTCTTGTGTTTCTTAATCTATCATGCGTAGAGGGCAAATGTCTGAAGAATTTTTGAAATGTGAATTTCAAAAGTGAGTTGTGGGTAGACTATTGTGAGCTATAAGTCAAAAAAAAAAAAAAAAAAATATTGCTCTTGGTTGATGATTGATTTTTTTAATGATGTACGGAGGAAGAGAGGGTTGGTTGATATTCGGATTAATATCGGTGCATAGATCACAAGCCGTTTTGGTTTTAAAAGTCCCTCTGGCATCGTGTTTCCAAATATAAAAAGCTTTCGAGGTGCTAATTGGACAAGATAGGATATCGGCTAGCGTATATATATTCTGGTAGATAGCTAAATATCGGGGCTAAATTCTTTTAATTTGGAGATTTCGAAGATGAAGAGGGACAAATTGAGTTGCTTCCGGGATAATAATATGTCTATCTCCTATCCATTGGTCATGCCATAATTATTGGAATTGATGTTAGGAATTTTGTTAACGCTTTTGTAAAATAAGGGCATAACCTTAGTTATGCTTTTCCAAAAGTACAAACCGTGTCTCAAGCTTCTGTTGAAGGTATTTGTAGAGCTATAATATTTAGCTTTTAAAAGAAGTGTACTAAGTTTGTTAAGGTTATCGATGTGACTTAATTTTTTAAGCATATTCAGAATAGCAAAGAATGCATTATGCCTTGCAAACTTTTATCAAAATTTATGCCTCTCAAGTAATCGAATCGAGGTACTTCTTTAAATTTTCATATTAACGACAAAGAGAACAAGTTTGTTTTATTCATTTATTCATTTATTTTTTATAAATAAAATAATCCTTTATTTGACATTACTACAGGCAAGGCACATGCCCATTACATATGAAAGGAAAGACTAAATAATTTCAAATTCATTTTCCGTTACACTCACTCTATGGTCTAAAAGTGTGTTTTACAATTATCAAATGAAATAGAAAAAAAAAAAAAAGGAACCTCATACCCAAAAGCTTAAATCATATTCCTCTGGTATGATTATGTAGCTATAAGAATCTTAAACTTAATAGGTATTTAGAGTTTACCTTTGTTGATTAGCTTTATTTGGCTACAACTTTTTTTCCCAAGTTTTATTTAAAAAATTGTTTCGCATTTGCCCCTAATCCTTGTATACTGTTTCTTTTTCTTTTTCTTTCTTTTTTTTAATCTCTCCCCGAACAAATAGAAATTTCAAGTGAGATTGACCCCTTGTATTTTAGTCCAAAAGAGATACCTTTTAAACTTCAATGTTAAAATCAAACATACCCCCAAAGGAAGAAGAGTGTCTAATTCACGTATAAGAGTGAGGTAAATTTTTAGCCACAAAAAATAGAATTTGATAATAAAAAAATTTAAGAATAATTTTATTTAAAAAATTACATTCTCATGATAGAATGATAATGCGGACTCTTATAATGTTTTGAAGAGTGGTAGACACTCTCTACCCTACCCTAAATATCGGTGAAAACCTTTCAATGTCAATTCATAATGACTTAAGCAAGAATAGGAAACAGGGAGCCAATGAGAAAGAGATAGACATTGATAGATATAAAATTCCACTTGGCTAAACAGACCATATAACATGCATCAAATGTCATGCATATAAGGTATTGGGAAACAAAAAGGGTACTAATTAGTTGGAGTTTGCAATTTGGTCCCAAATTTTGGTAGGGGAAATTAATCTTCATTTGTAGGGGGAAAAAATATATATATTTAAGTTTTGAATATGAAATATATATTTGCTAGAAGTATGATTACATTCCATTTTCACAATTTGAGGGAAAGATACAAGCTGCATAGGCAAAAGGTGGGACCCCATGGTGGAAAATTTACAAATCATGTCTTTGAAAAAGGTGTCCAATGGTGTACCATCAAGTGGGCTTAAATGGAGAAAATAAAGGCAAATGTAACAGTTACAGAGAGAGAAGCGGGATTCATAATGAAAAACGAAATCCAAAAATGTATATCAAAAAGTATAGAAAAAAAATATATATAGATACAATTTGGAATATTTTTCGATGCAATTATATAACATGTGAAGAACTTAGACAAAATATGTTTGATTCTATAGTCTAATATTTTAAAATTTTACTTAAATTTATAAGTATTATGATACATATACTTGTATATTAAAATTTCAATACAATAAACTAATTATAAATCAAAATAATATAAATTCAAAAATTATTTAACAATAGAAGTGCTAAAAAAATCATTATCACAATATTTTTATTAATTTTTATTTTATTTTTTATAACTTTTTATAAATTTTTAGAAAGTTAATATTAAATTTTTCAATAGTATTGTGAACATTTCTTAGCCGTTTTTCTTAAATTTCATAGAAGTATCTCTAATTATTTTTCAAGCATTTCCGTGTTATTTTCTATACATTTCTTCTTAAAATTCGTCAGTATTTCGTATTCGTATTGTAAACGTGTTTTCGGATAACAAGATTCCCACCCTAAGCCACGTCTGCTGTAACTATGTGTTGCAGGNNCCATGAACTCTACTGTATGAATATGTGAATAATGTCATTACACTATGTGATCAATTTTATTCAATGAGAAACAAGTGAATTTTCTTTGAAATTTTTGTGATTTTTTTTCTTCCTTATGCTCTTTTTGATATTTAATATTACGAGAATTATTAATTAAATACAATACAGAGTGAAAATGAAAGGCATGTGAGCAAAATGATCTTTACAATACATTCTCTTATTAGGACATAATGATATGGACAATACATGAAGGGTTACAATTTCTCTTGCCAGTGCATCTGTTCAAGCAAGTATGTTGGGCTTTTAATAGCTAGCCTTTCTTATGATATGTACTTTTCCTTTTCTTTTGGCTAATATTTTCAAGTAATAGCATCAATTCTATTCATTTTTACATTTCTCCTAATCAAAGTTTCATTTATCAATTATGGTGAACTCTTTTATTACTTCACGGTATCAATCACGTAATCCTCTACCAAACCGAAGAATTTCATATTTATCATAACAAAAAAAAAAAAACAAAAAAACAAAAAACATTGAAGGTTTGCATAAAATGAGGAAGAGGAAAAAGTATCATATATGTAGTAATTTCAAGAGGAAAAAGCATCAATATATATACATAGTATACACTTAATAAGAAAATAGTAGCATACGTGGCCACAGGAGAGGCTGCTTATTAATCGCGATTTTCAATTAGTAATAGTTTATATTAGATGAATAAAATTTAATGTTCAGATTATAAAAAAATAAAAGTAAAAATTAAAGTCCTTGCAATCAAGACATCTAGACCCAAAATGCAAACCCAAGGCCATAAACCTGATAACATGAAATTTTATTACATTTAATCAAATCCTAATATTTAACTTTTAAACAACCACTACTAGATCTCAGTAGGTCCAAATTTCTAATCCCACTTTAGAGGATCTTGTGGGATTTGAACCCTTTTCTGATCGTTAATGTTTCTTTTTCTTTATAAATATAATAAAAATAATCAAATAATTTTTAAGTATTTCTGAGAATCCTAGTTAGCATCAAAATCCATGTGATTTATAGGATTAATCTATGATACCATGAAGGGTTGTGGGGAAGGTTTGATCCCACCTATTCACAGCTTTCAAATGATCAAAGTTACTAACAATACAAAATACAAGAATATGAATTTTTTTCTTTTGTATTATTTTGCATTTGGTTAAAGCTACTTAAAATACACACCAAGGTTGCATTTCATTAGTGCTGGCTATTGTTTGTACGAGTATAATATGCGTATAAATAAATATTATGAGTAATGATATGCGTTCATATAAATATTAAAAAATATAATACTAATGCTTGGACGTTAAGATCTTATTTGCTGATTATTGGATCTTGTTCACTAGCAATCTATTTAATAAGAGTACTCCGTTAATCCATCTCTCTTTTTTTTTTATCCAAAAATTATTATTCACTTTTGATATTTGTACTACTCAATCATTGGCAAAATTGATGGTATTGGTAATATTACCATAATAATTTCTGGAAACATAAATAAGACAAATTTTAATGGACTTGGATTTGTCATGTTGTATTTCATTTAATTTTGAAAAGATATTTTTCTATTTATTATTGTCTTAAACTATGTACATATGGATATGAGACTATTATTTGTTGGCGGAATGAATACGATTTTAATATTAATTTTCTTGTGCACACTAGCATGTATTGTCAATTATACCATGTAATTAATCATATTTCAATTTCATTTGCCAAATCCAAACAATATGAAAGCATACAAAATTAAAGTAACATCTCAAATGCTCTAATTGAGCATCCCACATCACACGAAAGTTTTATAATTCATTAATTCTATAAGGTCAAAGGACAATTGATTATAAACTTACAACTAAACCATATGAATAAGAACCTAACACGACAATATATAAGTATATGCATATATAGACTTGTAAATCAAAGATGATAGAAAACACGCTTTTCCAATATTCCCGGTGTGTCATTTGATAAGGAGACAAATGGACAAATTAAGTTAATCCACCAAGACAATCTGCAGTTAATTGTGCCAAAATATTAGTATTAAATTATTATTACTCGAAATATTAAATTGCAAGACCTAACTCTGACGCATTGAAGCCATCCAACTTTTATCCTCGTTATTTCACGGACAAAATTGTTACACATTACTAGAATGTGACATTTAGCTATATACCGCAAAATTTAGAAAATTAATCTCCTTTCAAATTTTCAACATATGAACAATTATGTAGTACAATGCTAAGCACCGATATGTATAAGGACTGTGCCATTCTTTTTATATAGTAATTAAGTTTGACAACATTTTGCAAAATAAAAATTAATGGTCACGGGTTTAGCTATCCTTGGTACTTGGGCGCTATCATAGGACTTATAATCTCCATGCTGAACTTAAAAAGAATACTCGTCTCCAACATACCCTACCAAAGTGTGGCTGGATATGACGGCCTCCAAACGAATACGAACACACAATCTGTTTGGTAGTCGTTTTCGGCTCCTATTTTTGTCAGATATATTTCCAAATAATGTTTGTTTAGGCAAGTATGAAAAATCCTGTATCACGTTTTCAACAAGATACCAATCAACTTCATACAACGAGTTATAAATTTTATTATGAAAACTATAATGGTAGTTTCTTTTAGATGAATTATTTCCAAATCTAATTTTAGAACCAACTTTTGTAAAGAAACTGCAACACAAAACTGTGGCCGAGTCCTTAACAACGAATTCAATGAAACGTAAAAGTAAAACTCTTGGGCTAATTGAAACAATTGAAAAGATAAGGACTAAAATAAAATTGAAGTAAAAGGAAGGTGGCTTTTTGAATTAACAAATTTGAAAACATGCATTCAGCTTTACACAAATACGAGAATAGCAAAGTCTCCATATCAAGAACAAACCAGAAATAGAAAAAGAAATTATTTTAGCATTCGAATGTGAGGTATCCAAGTTCATCTCTTCAATTGTGTATATAAAAATATATACGTATACACAAGGATCTCAAAAAGTGTTCACATTGCTCATATATGTCCCCTAGAGTTATTAAATATGATAATATAAGGTTGCTTAATTTAATCAATCTCTTAGTTTAACATGCATCCATGTAATAAACTATTATGTATGTGTATGTAACTAATGATTAATTTTATAAGTTATACTATGCTGTTGTTATTTTTCATCTACATCGGGACCCAACTGTGAGCGCGCGTTGTAGTTTGCTAGATTATTTTCTTAATAATAATTATTTATTTATTCCTTTTTATTTAAATCTTACTCGATAAGTGTGTAGAAAATCAAGAAGATAATAGCATGGAAGCAAAAATAATGGCGAAATAGAATATTTACCAAAAAATCTCTCCATTTTCCTTCTAGCATCACAATCAGATCTTTCCTATTTCATTATTGGACGCATCATCGTCTAATTTTTATTTCAAGCTAGCTAATCATATATATTTATTTATTTTTTGTAATTTTTGAATATTTGAAAGTTTCCGTGTCTTATACAGAAAGAATGCAGGTTACCATGATACGAATCACAATTCCTACGTACACTCAACAAACAAATAAGTTTAACATTTTATTTATTAACTAACATTTTTATTTTTTGTTAATCAACTGTTAGCATGTGCCTCAATGTCAAAAAACAAGTGGATTATTATCAATGTTCATCGATACTCAGCACTGCTAAATCTTTCTAACCAATTTGCTTGACTCGTATTTGGCAAATCCCTCTAGAGATTTGTGAATTCAAACATATCCCATTTTCAGTGAAGAAAGAAATATAACCCATTTTTATTAAGACAAGAAACATTGACAAATTCTTTTAATCAAAAACTAAATACTACCAATTGGAAGCTTTTGAAAAATGGATTAGTGAATAGAATATGAGTAAAGTTTTTGTAGCTACCGTGTATGAATTAGTATACGAACGCTGAGATAGATACACGGAACATAAGCCTGTTATGCATGGAAAGTTTACCACATAACTATCAAACATGCATACTTATCTTGCATTCTGTACACTCAAATTGTACATAAACTTTACATTTAGACTATATACAAATCATATATAGGGTTAAGCAAATAAGCACGTAGCTTTTACAGCTTGAGAAAAAGAGATGTATATATCCAATTCAAAGCGTGTTGCTTATTTAAGTTAAAAAAATAATACCCAGTTGTTGAACAAAAAAAGCAAGAAAAATTTAATCTTAATATCTGTGACAAAGCAAAATCTATAATGGTCTCCTTTGTTTGCTTTCTGTTTTCACTTTTTTTTTTTTGGGGGGGGGTGTTTTTTTTTTTGGGGGGGGGTGGCTTTCTTTTTTCTATCTGTAATTAACATATTCACACATCAACATGTTGACTTAGGCAGAAAAAGTTAACTTTGTATCCAAATGATTGAAGTTGTATTTGCTTGACCCATAACTTGTAAGGATTTGATCTCAATACAAGATTTTTTTTCTTGTAATAAAAAAAAAAAAAAAAATTGAACAAAATTACTGTATTTTAAGAATAAAATTACTATAAAATAAGGACTATTTACTACAATTAAATTTAATTAAAATAAATTAAAAAAATAATATATTACCCTAAATTTGTAATATTACATCCTCAAAATATAGTAATCCTTTCTATTTAACAAGAAAAAACCGTCTTCTATTGATGTCACTTCCTAGTTCCAGGCTTAATATTTATAGACGGTCTGTACATTTGAAACAATTTACAATATAAACCAGTTGAGATAATATTGGAAATTCTATTACAAAACTTAAAAAGATAAAACTTGTAAACATACGCTTGGAACGTTACTCTTGCCTCCCCCCTCCCCTAACCCTCAAACAAAATAGGGTGATTGGATGACCACGAGCTTAGATCCAGGATGGCAAAAAAATCCGAAATTGGGTGGACCCATCCCCACCCAATCCGATCATGACCATGACCATGACCATGAGTTGGGTGGAATATGTGTTCGGGTCAGGTTGGGTCGGATCTAGGAACCGCATAGTTCAGATCGGATCGGGTCCAGGGGCAATGGAGTTCGGGTTGGGTCGGGTTTGTAGGCATAGAAAATTTTGGCCAAT
>MKEJ01039537.1:0-17224 GCA_001753735.1 Embelia ribes
ACCAATATATTAGTCCGTAACGGTAACGACGACATTCGAAATCGTTACGTAATAGTATTACGTAATGGTAATGGACAATATTTAAAACCTTACCCTTAATTTGAAACTGAGAATATATAACTAAAAGTACTTTCAATTTATTTTTAATCAAAATTAATTATAGTAAATTGACAGTATAGTAATTTTGTTCTTAAAACACAATCATTCTGTACAAAAAAATTTCTTTTTCATTACGAGGAAAAAAATAATATTCAGAGCAAATCCTACAAGTAGAAATTGAGGGCAGAGCTTGACTTTGATAATATCACCTCTTCCGTCATATTTTAATAGTTTTGTATTACTTTTTAATCCGTCCCAATATATAATCCAATTTTTATTTTAGAAAAATAGTTGAAAAATTGCTTTACAACATTGATAACATTAGTAGGAGGTATATTATGAAAGAAAGTAGAATATTTTGGATTTCAGTAATATTAATTGATATTTTTTAATTTTTGTTCAAAAAGAAGTGAGACTATTAAAATGGGATGAAGAGAGTAGGAGCTTTAGATATAAATCCAATCAATACAACCTGTTCAATTATCTATGTAAGAGTAAGACCCCATTCTAGCTTTCAGGTAAAGGGTTGTTTGTATTGGGAGATTGACTGAAAATTCAAGTACACACGGAGTTTTGAGATTAGATCGAAAACGGTAAGTCTTGGGAATGCTTTTGGGCGAAATGAAAATCAAATTGGAACTTAGTATGCGAAATAGTAGTTGGCGGTCAATCGCTCATGGCATGTATAATTGATAGGAGCTCTGATCGATAGTTAAGGAATTGTTACATAGTGGAGGGAATTGGTTTCATCTTATTCACTTAGATGGAGGGACTGTTGCATGGTTGGGAAATGTGTTCTCTTGAGTTCTCATGGTGATACGAAGGGTTCCACTCATATGCTCAGTCTCCTAATTCATGGAAGATATGTATATAGTAGGGCTACTAAAAGGAAAATTTCTAGTCTTTTATGAGTGGTAAAAATTCTAGTGAGATCGAAAGTGGTTCCAATGAAGACATACTTGGGCAAGAAAAATTCTCTCGGATTAAAATTCCTCAGGTACTAGGTAGTTGCACACGTTTGGAGAATTTGAGGACTCTTCATGGAGCATGGTGGAGATTATTTCATTATAATTGTAACAATTTATTATACTGAGATAACTGGAGAACGTAACCCTAGAATGGATGAACCTCTTTCAAAAAAAGTACCGTGGGGTTCTTTATTTTTCATGCAAATGTGATTATGGTTTGCTTGTTTTTGCTTTGGTTATGGTTATGCACATCTATATGTTATTTTTTTGTATTATGGTCTTGAAAGAAATTAATTTATTGTACCTTAAATGGTTGGGGGCTTGCTTGTCTTGTAAATGATAATCATAGAGACAAATAGATCAAGCATGGAGAAATTCATGATTTCGAGTTTCTTGATCATTTGAAGAAGATGAAGACACATGGGCGCTTTCTAGCATCAAATGGTTTTGTCAGAATCATTGGAATATGGATCTTGGATATAGGATGCTCACCAAAATATTTTGAATAGAGCACAAGATAGTAAAAAATGGGCTCGGGTTCGTATGGGTGACAACACGGTTTGTGATGTTATGGTTATGATGGAAGAACGGTGAAACTCAATATGGACACAAGGTGTATCCGAAAGATCTTAAAAGGTGGAGCACAACCCTGGCCTAAGATAGAACTCTATTTGTTTTGGGCCTGTGCAATCCTTCTAAGGCATTCTTTGGGAGTTAAAGTAGAACTTGCAGAGAGGTGTTAAAGAATAAAGTAGAGGTTCTTGAAGGCTGTGAATATTAACTTTTGATGCTTGCTTCCATTGTTATTTGGGAACGAGCATGAGTACTTGATCATTATTCGCAACAAGTGATATCAGAATTGGGATGGAGATCTTGCGTGCTTGATACCAAAAATTGGTATAAGATTTTGGCTTTTGTTGTTTTTGTTGGTAAGATGAATGATATCAATACAGAATAGTTCCAATTACCATATTTAGAAGGGTAAGATGGAAAGACTTTTATATGTGAAGAATTTGTACTCATAGGTATTTTTAAAAGAGAGAATTGCAAGAAAAAACGAGTGAAAATTTCTTCATAGAAAGATTTGTGGATTTATTCGGCAATGGGTAGATAATAATGTGTTGAGACATATGGTGGATAAAACTGATGCGAATGCACTTTGGAAAAAATTGGAGGATTTGTATGCTAAAAAGACTAACAATAATAAGATGTATGTTCTTGATCAAATGATATATTTCAATATGAAAAGGGTAAGCATGTGGCTGAGTATTTGAGAAATTTCCAAGGTTTGATCAGCTGAGTAATATGGGGGTGAAGCTCATGACGAGTTACAAACACTATGATTTTTTTGGATACTAACAGATTTGTTTAAGACTTTGAAGACTATATTGTCCAATTTTGCACATGATGGGAAGATCCCCATGGCTATGGTAAAGAGCTCTGTTGTGGGTGAGGAGATGCGAAAGAAGACTATGACTCATTTTCATGTGCCAGATGCTCTTGTTATAGAATTTAGGCGTATAAACTTAAATAGAAAGAGAAAGTTGATGACAAGAAGAATGGGGATACAGGTATTGTTGATGATGGCTTCTTAGTTGTAATGATCCGACGGTAGAAAAATGATGTGATGATTCGTATTGGGTGGTAGATAGTGATTCGTTGCTCATGCTTTTCATGTCGTGAGGCATTCTTTTCTTATAAAGCTTGTGATTTGGGTGATATTTATATTAGTAATGGTAGCCTATCCAAGATTGCGGGTATAACCGATGTTGATTTATAAACTAATGATGACTCTAGGTTAGTCTTGAAGAATGTGAAGTATGTTCTCGAAATTGGCCTCAACATTCTTTCAATAAGTTGGTTAGCCAATGATGGCTTCTTGGGGGAGAGTTGGAAACTTACCAAGGGTTCGATGGTGGTTGCTTATAGTTTTAGATACTCTAATTTTTTTGTTTGTAGTACGGATGCGTATCTCTGTGATTAGTAGTGGCCGTTTTAAGATTTCTCGTAGCCTTGGTACTGTGTCGAGGAAGGTTTTGTTTGGACCTATGGAAGTTGCAAGTGTATTAGGCTCCGGGCACTTGGATTTGACGATGGATGTAGGCTCACATGGTGATGGTGCTAGTGATCGGGTGCGCGATTTATCGAAAGTTCATTTGAAAATTGAAGGGGTTGTTCCGAGATTTGTTGATGAGCATTCAGAGTTCGTTACTTGTGGTTCTGATGATTTATATTCGTTTCTTGATTCTTCATTGGATATTGGACCGAGTGTTGTTTTGGTGGAACAAGTGAAGATTAGGATGCGAAAGAGACTGATTCATAAGGACATTGTTGGTTCCTTATTTGTTAGAGGCTTGACGATATTGTTGCCTCATGGAAGAGTTGATAGGTATTGCATGTTCGCTTGTGCGAAGCTACCTTGTTAGTATTTCGTGGAGCAATTATCAAGTTGTTGGAGATCGGGAATGAAAGAGCAACGACTTTGTTTGGTGTTGTGTTTGGCACATCTTTCCTATTTATCGGCAGGGGGAGATTTGTTGGGTGTATTTTCAAGTAGGAGGACTTGTGTGTTCAAGTTTGGATATTGGTATCCTTATTTGAAAGTAAAAGAAACTTTTTTGTGCTTAAAATTTGGGTCCTTACTTGATGGTTAGGAAAAATTATAAGGACCATAAATGCAACTATGACAAAGTGGGTGTAAAGCCGTTTATTCCTTATCAGTTCCCAGCTGTAACGCTGCATAACGAAGACTTTGCTGACTTTGGCGCTTATATTTTTGAAAAAAATATATGTGTTTTGAGTTATTAATTATATTAAAATAGTATATAATATTTTTGGGAATTTTTAGAGCAAAAGTTTTAGGAGATAAAATTTTATTCTTGAAAATTGACCGTATAGATAATTGGTTATTAGAGGTTTGATAGTTAATTTTTGAAATTTTTTGTTGGGTATCAAGTTTCTTATTTGGATATTCCTTATTATTTTATTTTGTTGTTTTATTCTTATATTTATTTGAGTTTATAACACTTGCATATAAACGAAGTGATTTTGATTGTATTCTCTTTATTAGTTTGTGAATTGATTCTCTAAGTGTGTAGTCCCATTAATTTTTTACTCTCGATTTGAAAAAAAAATTATCTCGTTGAATTTTGTTGTCATTTACATATCATAATTTTAGTATACGCGGTTAAATATTGTATTTTTATATTGGGTCATATTTGTTATTTTGCTTTCATTGCGATTCAAAAATAGCGTTATTGCTTGATCGTTATTTCCAATATTTAGTAGCATAAAGCAAAAATGAAAATAGCTTTAATGAGATATATAATCGTATATACAAGTTAAACAACGTACATACCATATGAACACGAGTCTGAAAATAAGATTTCTCGTTTGGCATTTTAAAATTATATGGAAATCCTTCAAGAGACATTGTTGTTTCCTTGGAAGCAGTGCAGTTTCAATGCATGAGACATACCGAAACTTTGATAAATCAATCGAAATATTCGATTTTAAAAAATGAAACCGGATTCTAACCCGCTTTCGTTCTCTTTATTATTAGAAAAGAAAACATCACAACTGTTACGAGAGGAGATTTAATTAATTCCTTGATGTGAATCTAATCTAAAACTTGAATTGGTTCATTTAGTCGAACCCAAATTCTTGAAATCAAAAGTATAATTTGAATTTCATTATTCCTTCAAAATGATGAATCGTTAATTATTATTATTATCATCATCCAAGCATTAAAAATCACAATAAATTGGGTAGATGAAATGAAACAAAATAAAATATTACAACGGGTCATTAACATGAATTTTTTTAACGCCACTCATTTCTATTGAAAGTTATTTGCTCGTTCAATATCGTCATATGCATGTCCTTTTGTAACACTTGTATCAATGCAGTTAAAGGTTTACTTTTGCCTTTCCTGACTATTCTCACTTCAATATTCTCACACTTTTTGCACTTACAGGTTAAATGGTTATCTCTCATCTTATTTTCAATTGGTGTCACTATTAACCTATCCCGAATCTTTTCATTTTTAATCATATCTTTTATAATCTTACCATACATCTACCTCAACATATGCGTCTCTACTGCACTTATCTTATGTCCATCTTATTTATTAGTAGTCCAACACTCACTTCTATACCATAAAGTTGGTCGTACTGCAATTTTATAAAAAATTTCTTTTAACCGTATAAAATTTTTCTTTCAATTGTATAAAATTTTTCTTTCAACCATAAAAACATATTACAATCACATAAAACTCCGGAAGTATTTCTCCACTTAATCCATCGTGTTTTGGTTTTGTGTTTGACATTTCTTTATATCCCACTATTACTTTAGAGAACTGGTCCTAAATTTGGAAAATGATTAGTCTTTGGTATCACCTCCCTAATTAAATTAACCACAGTTGGATCCATTATACGTCGTCTACTAGAATAATACTCAATATATTCAGTTTTTGATCTACTGAGCTTAAAACCGCAAGATTCTAAAGTATATCTTCACAATTTCAATTTATCATTTATGCCCAATCTAAGCTCATCAATCAAAACTACATCCTTAGCAAATAATATGTACCACTGTTTTTCAATTTGAATGTGTCTTGTCAGCTCGTCTATTACTATTCCGAACAAGAAAAGGTTTAGTGTCGAGCCTTGATGCAACCTTATTGTAATAGAAAATTTGAACGACAAGCCACCTTATGTTTTGACATTGGTAACTGCATCCTCATACATATCCTTGATGATATTTATATATATTTAAGAGGGAACCAATTTCTTTATCAAAACCCACCAAAGTATTTATCTCAGAATGCTATTATAAGTCTTTTCCAAATCAATAAAAGCTATATGTAGGTATTTCTTCCTTACTCTATATCTCTTCATCAGTTGTGGTAGTAAATAAATTACTTTTGTAGTCTCTTTCAGGCATAAACCCAAACTAATTTTCTGAAATCATAGCATTTTACCTTAACCTATCCTCAATTACTCACTCCTAGAGCTTTATGACTCATGAGTTTAATACCCTGAAAGTTTGGGCAGTTCTGTATATCACCCTTATTCTTAATATTTACGATGTCTCATATTCCCAAAAGAAATGAATCATTTAATGGTTTGACAACATTTATAAAAAAAAATCTTAAATCATGTTAAAATTCAAACGAGCTTATTAAATAAGCTCGGAGGGAGTAATTTAACGTGGGTTGGACAAAGTATAGTTGCAATTGAGGAAAAGCATGGATGAGTTGACCAGATGGGCCAACCCACATTTAAAGAGGCCACAAGTTTAGTTCTAATCTCAGCCCAGTAAATGTCAGATTCTACCATTCAATATTCTGTGACAAATTTTCAAAGTTGTTTCCACTTATCTGGAAATTAGAATTAATTTTCAGAACGTTTTATAGGGATCTTACGTTGGTTTTACATCATTACTAATAAGAATCGAAACAGTAATTTTAGTCCCTGATTTTGGAAATTGGGACAGATTGGATTGATACAGTTCGGTTAGGTTCTAAACGGTCTCATAGGCCACGGGACAGTTATGTTCTAGACCTATTAGCCTCATTAGTTATTTTACACAAATCATGAATATAGCAATACAAAAAATATTATAGGAAGTATTGAAAAATATCATCCTTTAGTGATGTACTTCTTATGTTCTGTGTCTGCAAGCTCAATTAAACTACAGTTATCTAAGTTTCTAAAGTAGCCTATGAACGATTATTTCTACCATTTTGTATTCGGTTCGGATTCTATTCTAACCAAAATTTCCTTTTCAGAGACTAATATACTGGGGGAACATTGAGTAATATGAAAAAATGGCTAAATATACCTTCTTTCCATTGCTACTAGCCACTAGGGTTTGGCAAGTTTTGTTTCCCTTCAAAAGTAAGCTTTCCATAATAAAATATCCTCTAAGCTTCTATTTTAATATTATGTCAGAGCAAGTTTAATTTCAAAAGTACTTTTTATTTCATGCCTATTTTATTTTTCTTATTCCACCAGTCTTACTTGTTCATTTACGACAATGTAATATTTTCCTACATGCCTTTATGTTTGCACAGTTGACTATCATTTCCCTTTCAATATCTCTACTGGCTAAGTTAGCTAGGGTTGATAGCTTTCTAGCTTAACTTTAGCATAAATACTTGATTTTTCGAAACCAAACAATTTTTTTAATAATTATTGGTTCTAATTCCTCAAACCGACATTGGACTTGCATGTTATCCAAACTCAAGTAGCAAGCAAGGTTTGCACATAATGATATATACACTTTTAAGGCCTGCATAAATGGGACCATTTTGTAGGAAATAAAGTAACAAACCCAATCAAAAAATAATTGTCCTCAAAATGCTGACTTATCAAAATTTGCCATTTTCATTTTACTGGACACATTGCTTCAGTTTCACTCCATTAATGAAGGGCTGTTGGACAACAATTGAGAAATTTCGAGACAAAATTCATATGTAATAATGGTTACACTTTATCCGAATATCATCTTTACATTCTGAATACATTTGGTGATATTAATTATTAATTAATTTTAATGATTTCTCTAAGTACATTCGACTTCGATAATCACATCAAATGTGTAAATATACTGAGCACGTCATGTTTCACAAAACAAAATTGACAAAACATGGATAAAACATAGCATGTGCTACAACATCTACAAACTCGATAATGACTAAGTATTCTAGACGTGAAACTTAAGAAATTTTCCTTAATTGATGCTGCTTATCGAGAGCGCTAAGGCAGTCACCATATATACTTAAACTTATGTAGTGACTATATATATATTTTCAACGCAAGATCTTTTACTATACCCTAAAAAGCTTTTGCAGTAACAAACTTATCGTGTTACTAATACACTCGTTTTTAAAACAAGACATTAGATTATTAGAAGATCATCATCATACTCAATATCTTTGTGACAATGGCTTTAAATTTATGTCACCAATACATTACTAGCTTGCCCACTTTTAATGACCCTTCTGTATTTAGAAAGCTTGGGCTTAACTGAGCTTGTTTGAGTCAAGTTTGACTTTACCAACTTGGCTCATTTTGAACATGACGACTATATATTACTAGAGCAATCAATAATAACTTGAAAAGTATACTAATAATTTTATGGCTTAAGGAGAATATGACTTAAAAATAAGTGGAAGTTGCATTATACATACAAACTTTAACCAACTCAGAAAAAGAGAAAGAGATCACTACAATATAAATTGCCCTCATCCGTAGACTACAACAACATTGGATACTCTTTGGCAATACATATTGGTGGGTCCGATATCTTTGTTGGATCTTCGTTTTCTGTATAGCCAACATTAACTTGGTTTGTTCTTCCTCTACCTAATGCGCCATGCCAAAACAATAAGAATTTAAAAAAAGTTGAAACTTTGTATTAATAATGAAAATCTTGGAGTTAAAAAAATAGTCTATGTTCCAAAATAAAAACTAATTTCAACTATCTTGAAGGTTTTTCTTTGCCTCGGTAAAGGGGTATATATGTATTAACACACGAAACAAAATTTCTACAGAATATCTATGTAAATTTTGAAATATTTTTGTTTTTTACTGTATAGGGCACTCCCCTCCTTAAATTTTTACCCTTGGAGTTATCTTAAAGAAAATTGGACTCGATCCTCATTAAAAAATTATGGGTCTGCCATTCTGGCTATACCCTAATATTATTCACAATTTTCTCTATTAAAGAGGTACTCTAGGAGCGGTGTAACAAAGTTTAAATATATGGATACATTAGTCAAATACAGAATGTGTCTGCCAAGGGTGCTTATAGCAAAATACTAATTATCGGATTATGCTATAAGAAAATTTATCAAACAAGTTTCCGCTACTGTGTGCTCTTAAAGTTGTTATAATTTAATTGGCAAAGCTTGGTTACCCTAACTGTAAATTTGTGTTTTGAGGATTGACAATCCATTGATAATTATTAGTAATAACTTACACTTATTTTGAAAATGTCTCTCTTGAGTATTTTATAGTATTTTAACAGCCTTTTTCCGAATAAGAATGAGTTTTTAAATACCTAAACTAAAACCTTTCGGGCTTATTGAAAAAAAAATATAAAAAGATTATATTTTGGTTTGTAATTATATATCGGTGGGAAAAAAAAATGAAGAGAAAAAGATTGTCAGCATTTGCATAGACAAAGGGACCAAGACATTATGTTGGATATTCGATTGATTATGTATGAGGCCACTCTCTTTCTTTTTTTGTCCTTTTGTAACATTGGGTTCTTCACAAAGTGGGACTATTTCTTAATTATAGAGAAAAAGTGTGTTGCCCATTGACATTTTTGTTGAGAAAAAAAAAAGGATTTTTTTGCTTTTTGTTGTTTGATCATTTTGAGTATAGCCATTGCTCATGTTGTTTCGAAGTGGAGCTTCTTTAATAAAGTTAAGGTACCGTGGAATCTATTTTTTGCACTTATAGTTTCACAAATTTAGCTAAAGAGATTGGTCATGTTTGAAGTTGAATGGCAAACAATGATTGATCTATAGTTTTATGGCCCAATACATTTAGTTCGAACAAATCCATCACCGTCTACCTACCGAAACAATCGTTTTGTTTTTTTAAATAATGATATACATTAATATAAATAGTAGCGATCGCATTTTCTCGGGTTAGAGAACTCGGAAAATACAAAATTTGGTTGATTGGTCTGAAATGAGAAAGTAATTAACAATGATTATAATCTGAAATTTGTGAATATTGCCAATTAACAAACGATTGGAGGTCGTTTAGGCCCTGATTGAACCTTATATGACTTCGTATGCGAATAGCTTTTTGTATTAGATCCTGGATTGTTTCATATCTTTATATTAGAGGCTAACAAAAATATAGTCTGTAACTTTTTTATGATGATAAAATTTTTATTAGATCTTTTGGTTTTTATTATTTTCTATATATTTTTTTTCATGTCATTCTTCTCCAATCGCTCTATTTTACAAGAAGGTCTTAATTTCATTTTATTTCAGCTCATCAATAATTTATACACTGTTCTTACTTCATGAACATATCATGGTGTTACGAGATAATTTTTCTTCACAAGTATTATGTAGTTTCTCTTAATCACGTAATCGCACTATGTTACGTTTCCATAATTTTTTACGCATTTTTAAACGTCGTCATTGCTTATTGTAACACGGAACTATAAAGCGGCTAATTGTAGATAAAATGTACGCTTACAGATTAGGTAATGCAATTAAGAAATGAAACTAATACTTGTCATTACTAATGAAGTAATTAATTCCATTTAAAAAATGATACAACTTGTATATTTTGACATTAGGGTTTCCATAATTGTCTGCCTTGGCAGTCCCCACTTGCAACAAGTTCATAGCAAGTTGCTGCACGTTTAATTTGTGGGTTGATATTTTGCATATTTGTGGGTAAGAACGAATTTTTGTGCAAAAGGGAAAATAAATTTCTTTTTTAACAGTTTTGTTAAATGATCGGTACGTAATGATGTGATTTAATTTCTTTTAAAACTGAATGATATTTTAATATTTTCTGATAAAATAAAATAAAAAGTTTAAGAAACTACTTTCCTTCTTGCTTTCTTCTTTTTTATAAAGAGAAAAAGATTTTTAGATATAGATCAAAAAAATAAATTAACTTATAATTAGACACAGAGAAGAGTGGACAATTCACATGTTTTCAAGATATGACATACAGCCAAAACGGTAGTGGGAGAAAGAATGAGCATGCATGCAACTACAGCTCACAGAAAATATAATTTTGTTTAGCAAAAAAGTTATTATCTTTTTTAGCATAAGAAAAAGATTGAACGGTTTCAACTTAAATTTTTTAATTTTTTTTAGCCAAAACAGTAAATAAACTTATTTCAAAATTGACAGTCAAATACCATCAACTTTTTTTTAATAAAAAAAATTAAGCTTAAAATGTACCATTAATATCTTCTCCATACAATATTCAACAAATAATCTACAAAATCTTAAGCCACCTGTTTATTTTATTACAAAATCTTAATTAATTCTGTATATCTTTTCACACTTCGTTAGCTACTAATTGTAATTTTTATCTCTCTTTTTTTGGATGCGAATTTTATATATATGCATGATATAGAAAAGTCCAATATGCATAGATTTTCGTACTGTGATATAGGAGTTCGAGTTTTTCTTGGTTTAGCATGCTTTTGCCCGCCATTTAGATTTGTTTATTGTTGCGTGCCGACCATGATCTAATTTGGGAAAGTAAATACATTTTTAAAAGAGGGTATAATGTTAATGTTTAGTAAATAAATTTTAAAAATTCTTTTGATAAATAGTACAATGTTTAGTAAACTAGTAATTTTTATTGTAAAAATATAAAAATAGCTATGTATAAGAAATATAAAAAATATAATTGAGATTATTATGTTAATTAATGAAAGAAAAAATAGAATTAATTTTTTAAAGTATCCCTAAGACAACTACAAATTTTACCAAATATAAAAAATAAGTACTTCAAATTTTAGAAAAGCAAAACAAAAAATTATTAAAAATAAGTACTTCAAATTTTACCAAATATTTCTGGCTATAAGTTAAAAAAAAAAAAAACAATTACAAGTTAACCTTTGCCAAGGCTGACCAATATTATAATTAGTATTATGACACGTATATAGATGATGATAACATATTTACTATTTTATTCACAATAATTGTGTTATAAGCTTAAAATAGCTATTGACTTTTTTAACAAGAGTGTTACCGAATGCTCGGATCCTTCACCAGTTAGCTTGTTGACATTTTTATGGCGCATTTATTTAAACTAATTTCTCCTTTTGACTTATGCATGTAATTATAACAAAAGTGTAATTTTATATATCATTATTTTTGGATAAAAAATATATACTCATTTTCGCATATGAAAAACACTACAAATGCATATATGTCATTTATTCATGCACGATGATGTATAAAAATTTATACACCATATATTGAAATAAAATTCTTATAAAAATATTTATAGCAACTAATTTACTCATATAAAGCTATTTTTGAACTTCTTCTTTAGGCTTGCGATAGGATGACTTTATTTAATAACCACCCAATGTACTAGTGGACTTCTGTATATGATAAAATTATCCAAATAATTAGGATGATTGCCATTAATTTATTTTTAATATCTCAAACTCAAATTTGTTCGGGATACTCTAATTGATTATTGATTGAATATAATTGATTATTGATTGAATATACTCTCAGTTTAAAATTAATTAAAAGAATGACTTTTATTTATTTAAATTGGTGATGAATATTTTAATAAGACTGCTACCATAGTAGGTATCCTAATCACATTAATAATTCGACAGCATGACATTTCTTTTAGAAAGCTCAATGCTAATTTTTTTTTTTTGTGTGTGTGTGTGTCTTTAAACATAATTTCTAGGGATGGATATCACCTTATCAACTGAGCGCTTATTCACTTTTTTATAGACATTTATTCAAGCCAGGATATTCTGGGATTTGATCTCAATACAAGAAATGTTTTTTTCTTCTAATGAACAAAAAATTTTTTCTTACCAAATTATTATGTTTGAGTACAAATTTACTACAAA
This sequence comes from Embelia ribes, assembly GCA_001753735.1. NCBI lineage: Eukaryota > Viridiplantae > Streptophyta > Magnoliopsida > Ericales > Primulaceae > Embelia > Embelia ribes. The sequence goes on from MKEJ01039537.1 coordinate 12,672, forward strand.
ATGAGGATAATTTACTAAAATTATTTTTACATTACTATGTTTGAGTACAAATTTACTATTCAACGAGGATAATTTACTACAATTATTTTTACTTAAAATAGATTGAAAATACTTGAAATAATTTGTTCTCAAATTATAGTAATTGATCTATGCAAGAAAAAAGATTCTTCTACTGAGATGACTTCCGATATTCTGATCCTCTCTCTCTGAATTTTTGCTTTTCAATATTTTGTTTTTTATTAAAATTTTTAAAATATTATTTAAAATAAAAAAAATCAACTGTTTGTGTGTTTACACCCAAAATATGAATTCACACAGAGATGTTAATCAATGAAGACACGACTAAGGCGAAATTATACACAGTATCTACGCTACTATACAATAAGGATTTACAAAATTTTAAGCCATCCAAAAGAGCTCGGTTTCTATAATAATGCACAGTAATTATTAATTAACAAGAGTGTACTACCCCCCAAAAAAAAGAAAAGAAAAAGAAAAAAACCTACCACCATGAAAGTCACCGTGCCAAAAGTTTTTAAGATGTTTATTTATATTTTTTTACGAAATGTAAATACCTGACTTGAAAATGCATTAATATAAAATTTGCTATAAATATATATAACATCGGTAACTTATCGACGTGATACTTATCCTAAACATGCGCTTAAATACTAGCATCGAGAAGAACTATTCTCCGTATCGACATTTTCTTTTTAACAAATTAATCAAGCCTTCTTTCGTTGCATAACATATAGTTTAATCTCTTATTTTTGTTAACAACTTCAAGTTTTAAAACGGGTGAGAGAGGCAGAAAAAAATAATCATTTAATTGATGATTAGCTAGGCTAGCGGTTAGATAATTTTGTTAACTTATTCGTAAAGTTGAATTCTATTAAGTAAACTAATTTAATTAGAAAGATGAAAGTGACACAATGGAGCTCTCTTCCTTGCACCCAATGCTTCTTTTTAATATTTTTTAATTAAATATTTAGAACTTTCGTTTTCACAGGAAAGAGAGCTCTAAATTCAAGAAATTTCCTAGAACAAGCTTTAACTAAGATAAGTTGTGTGAAAAGGCCGCATAGTTAATAAAATCGTATTAGAACTTCTACTAACTCTACTTCTTCATTGCTTTGTTTAAAAAAAGCATCCAAAAATGATAAAATAATTAAAACTTAAGAAAAAAGAAGTAAAGCTCATGGCATGCCTCATCTTGTTGTTACGGTGCCACCAAAAACCATTATTGTTTAGTTTTGTTGCATAATTCAATGCGTCTTGATTGATTTGTAGGGATGAATCTATGAGTTCGCTAGAAAATTATAGGTTTCTCTTATAATTTGAAGAAAAACATTCGAAATCTTAGTGTAATTCCTTTTTCTGCAGCCTTAGACCTTTAGTTTCCCTAAAAGCTTATATGACGTTCCAACACCCCCCTATCCTTATATGAACATTTGTTGATTTGAATGGTACATTGCTATTTATGTGTGCAAACAATGAGAATATAAGAGTTCAACCAGAATTAGCGGAGGAATAACTTGGTCAATATCTTTAGTGTTCTAAGTCATCCAAAAATTTGGAGAGTGGAAGTAGGAAACATATTGAAATATGCACTTTCGAGTTTACTATCAATATGAGATTATAATCGAAATTCGTGTTCCCTTAACTCATAAGTTACTGATACATTAATATTATATATAGGAGGACATAGTTTGATGCACAAACATTTTTTTTATATAGATGGTAGTATTAAGACTGCTTCAAAATCACTATTTCCTTTTGAGACAATTTCTTAGAAGAGGATATATAATGTGATTGGCTTTTATATCGCATGCTCTAATGCATTATATTTTCGGCCTGCTTCTTCTTAATGTTGTACTGGCGATAGTACTACTATTTCTCCGAGATCACTAGAATTTTTTAATATGTAATTTGGTTGCACTAAGACCTAATTTGGGAATACTAGTGTTTTTTAAAATTTACTTCTTAAAATAGCTTTTCAAAATTTATTATAAAAACATGTGTTATCTAAGTATTTGGTAAATAAATTTTAAATGTTGTTTTGATAAGTAGTGTAGTGTTTGATAAAGTGTTACTTTTTATTGTAAAAAAAGAGACAAAAGTAGGCATGTATGAGAAAGACAAAAAATATAATTGAGGTTATTACAATAATTAATAAAAGAAAAAAAAATCAACTTTTGAAAATATCTTTAAAGTTACTCCTGAAAGCACCCTTAGAAAAATAGAACCATATTATTAAAAGTAATTGTTATAAAGTTTACCAAATATCTTAGATTACAATTTTTGTTAAATTATATAAAAGAAGAGAAAGAATAATCTTTATTGATGTTGATTGCAAAGAGCTACAATGGGCTCAGATAATCCAATCCAATGACATAAATATGGAAACATAATCAAACCAAAACATAATTTAAATTAATTACAACCTTGCCCTTTTCTTATTCCCAACATTAACAGTAATTTAATAACTTAATCCTTCAACATTTCTTTAGTTTTTTCATAATCCCATTAGCATATATTATCTTCAATAATTTTCAAGAAAAAAAAAAAGAAGAACCAGATAACAAAAAGTAATTCCAAACTGGCTCTTAATCCCAAGAATTTGGGGTTGTTGATTGGAACCAAAATCAGATAGCACCGAGGTCCCGTTCCATGTTATTCAGAAAACATAAAGTTTTTCAATTATGCGTACAGACACACGAGGATTAAATGGCAAAATTTTTAACTAAATAGGCCTGTAACTTATATCTACAACTATACCGGCATTGCTTTGTAAAACTGACCAAGATAAAGAAAGCGAAAATCACCACTTGTTTGGTACCACGTCACCGACTACCTTACTACATATGAAATCATCCTAGGATAACGCATGGCAAGCTGCAATCGAGGTGTCTGATCGAACATTTAGTGATGTTGTACCCTCTAAGACAAACTCTCTATACATGATAGTAAGCAATTGTGCTCATTGAATTGGCAGAGGGTCCCGCTGCCACGTCATCATGGGAGGGTTTCATACTACCATATGAACCACCACACGACACTCCATTAATATTTTCATGAACAGTATTTACCTGTTTAGCACTGTGATTTCGTCTCGAATAATCGAAAAGGAATACAGAGAGAGCCGAAACGGCGACCACGCTGACGAACAGCGCGGCCGCCGATTCGGAGTCGAAAGCAGCTCTGACTACTAGAAGCTTCCGCTGCGGAGGGTTGATAATCCGGCGGCCAAATTTGCTGCTGCTCAATCGAATGCCACGTGGCAAATGATCGTGGCGACGGCCGAGAAAGGAGCGAGCTCTGATCGGAGACGAGAGTGGATGGAATGCGATTAGGGGCTTTGCGCATAAGCTCAATTCAGAGAGAGACTGAGAGAGAGAGAGAGAGAGAGAGAGAGTGGAGAGTTAAGAAGGAATGGATGTGGTTTACCAACGCATACGTGGCAGCCTCAGAGTGGGAAATTAGCTTTTCTTTCATTTGATATTTTTTTTTTGTTGGTTTTGGAATTTTCTTCCACATTTTACAAGAGACTCAGTAGGGGCGTGTATAAGTCAATCGAAAATTTGAACTTCACAAAATATATATAAAAATAATAAATAAATAAATAAATAAATAAAATTGGAGCTTTATAACTTTTGAGACCTAAAATATATGAATGAAATGGACAACACGTGGCTACAGATTTATGTGTCTCTGGCCATATGCAGAGCTGCATATTTTTTATCTAACGACTGTAAATAAAAATTTTAAAATTAGAAGAGAAAATGCAAATCTATATGCATATTTTGTTCTCAATCCTTCGATCTGTCAGTTCAAATCACATGACTTGAAATCAATTTACTGCTATAGACTGATACAGTCTGTAGCTACTTGGTATCCAATTTAAACATTAAATGAGTTACGTGGGTAGAGTCATGGGAAGCTCTAATGGAGGTCTATAAAAATACTTGAACGAAAAAGTTTATCTAGCTTAAATTTAAAGGTGAAATGCCAATTGATCGTTAACTAGCTCGTTCGATACGAGTTTTTTTCTCACTAGTCCTGAATTCATATACTATGAAATCAAAGATTAAAACCCTCGGAGTAAAACTTTCTGCATACATCAAATTTTATACTTAAGGGTTTGTTTGGTTACGGTTTCTAAATAAATAAATTAGCTTATTTTTTATTCAGAAAAAGACGAATGCATTCAGCTTAAGAATTATAACCCAAAACAATAAAAAAGTTCAGTTTAAAAGTTAAGGAGCCAAATGCAATCCAATTTTTTTTAAAAAAAACTAAATAGCTGAAACTTAGAATCTGTCGATGCAGGTGATTTGGGAAGAAGGAAAGTTTTCAGGAGTAAATATTTAACTGAGAGTATTGTGTCAAACTCCATTTCAAATTTACAGAATTCGACTTAGAACAATTGTTTGGATCAAAACCATATATTTTTCAATTTTAATGTAATTAAACAAGAGCACCAAATTGACTCCAATTAAATGTGTGATATATATTGAAGAGTGTATATCTGTATGTCGTTCGGATATATGCTC